>OZ025261.1:39606516-39656675 GCA_964019135.1 Arenicola marina
GACCAGGGCAGCGGGGGACTGGGGCCGACCAGGGGGACGGGGGACTGGGGCCGACCAGGGGGAGGGGGGAAGGGGGGCAGGGCGGGGATGGGGAGGGTCACTGGTCGGGCTCTCACTGCGGGATAGACTGCCTGCCCCGAGGAGACCCGGGAGTGACTTAGACCGGCGGCCAGACGCGTATCCCGCTGGAACCCCTTCCGTGTCGTGGTGGCACGGCGGGCCGCCAATCAACCAAAACCCTTCCGTGTCGTGGTGGCAGGGCGGGCCGCCAATCACCCAAAACCCTTCCGTGTCGTGGTGGCACGGCGGGCCGCCAATCACCCAAAACCCTTCCGTGTCGTGGTGGCACGGCGGGCCGCCAATCACCCAAAACCCTTCCGTGTCGTGGTGGCACGGCGGGCCGCCAATCACCCAAAACCCTTCCGTGTCGTGGTGGCAGGGCGGGCCGCCAATCACCCAAAACCCTTCCGTGTCGTGGTGGCAGGGCGGGCCGCCAATCAACCAAAACCCTTCCGTGTCGTGGTGGCACGGCGGGCCGCCAATCACCCAAAACCCTTCCGTGTCGTGGTGGCACGGCGGGCCGCCAATCACCCAAAACCCTTCCGTGTCGTGGTGGCACGGCGGGCCGCCAATCACCCAAAACCCTTCCGTGTCGTGGTGGCACGGCGGGCCGCCAATCACCCAAAACCCTTCCGTGTCGTGGTGGCACGGCGGGCCGCCAATCACCCAAAACCCTTCCGTGTCGTGGTGGCACGGCGGGCCGCCAATCACCCAAAACCCTTCCGTGGCGTAGTGGCACGGCGGGCCGCCAATCACCCAAAACCCTTCCGTGTCGTGGTGGCAGGGCGGGCCGCCAATCACCCAACCGCAGACTTGAAGGGGCGACTACCACCCCAGATATACTATGTCGATATTAATGACTCATTTATGACACGACGACCTCTTTTATCACAGCGGGGTAGGACAGTTCAGCCAGGCGAGACCAGCGGGAAGTGTCAAAGTGGCAGAATCCATCCAGGACACCGCAGATCCCTCCCAGCGTCATGGCACACGGATGACGTCCTGGAGACAGACAGACACGGCTCAGGGCTATCCCTGCATGCGGCGCCCATCGCAGCCATCTCACGCTGTCTCAAGGCCGTGTATGGCCGGGGCGAGGGCCGATATATATAGTCTGGGGACCCGGGGAGCGCCAAGGTCCGCCACATGAGCCACGACGCTAATGAGAAGGGTAATGGGAAGGAAAGGGAATGGGGAGGGAATGGCAAACAGCTTCCATCGCAGAACCTGGCGGTGTCCATGCGTCAACTGCGGGACGCAGGCGGGCAGGGGGGGGGTGAATACAGGAGGCAGGGACAGGTTTCACAAGGCATGCACACGTAGGCAGGAGGGGGGGGGTGAATACAGGGGGCAGGGACAGGTTTCACAAGGCATGCACACGTAGGCAGGAGGGGGGGGGGATGAATACAGGGGGCAGGGACAGGTTTCACAAGGCATGCACACGTAGGCAGGAGGGGGGGGGGATGAATACAGGGGGCAGGGACAGGTTTCACAAGGCATGCACACGTAGGCAGGAGGGGGGGGGGGGGGTGAATACAGGGGGCAGGGACAGGTTTCACAAGGCATGCACACGTAGGCAGGAGGGGGGGGAGGGGGCAAGGACACGGACGCATTAGTGGCTAAATAATCGTAGAATCATATTGGCTTAAATGTTCTGTGTTTTGCGCCACTTTCTTGACGCAGTAAGGCTAATATTGGACACAGTTGGCGTTCAAAAACCGCCAGCTGTTCAAGAGTAATTCCTTAGTTACCCGTGAAGAATCGGTGGCGCCCCACTGCCTTACTGATTGAAGATCCCAGGGGAGTGGGCATTGTAAAGTGTCCAATCTCATTTTGGGTTTTACCCCGAAAAGGGACCGAAGCGGAGACCTCGAGGCCAGTAACTCTGGTTCACGTCACGTTCTATCGGTCAGCGGAGGGTAAATTACCCAGCATCCCGGCGCCAGGCCGACCCGCCAGACCCGACAGCCAGGGGCGCCCTCTGTTGGTCCGTTGCTCAATGTGTCGTCTGCTTTTGAAACAGTTTGGCGGGAGTCGTTTAATTATTGACTTGTACGGATAACGGATCACGTTACCGCGTGAGGGAAGGCTACATGGGGAGCGAGGGAGTGGGGAGGGGGGGGGGGTCAGGAGGGGGGGGGGGGTCAGGAGGGGGGGGGGGGGCAGGTCTGGAACTTGGTGCATGTGGACTGCATTAGTTGGAAGCTTAGGAGGAGGCGGGGGTGAGAGGCATGAGGCTTTACCCTGGACAGGGGAAGGCGCTACTGAATTATGTGAGTCTGGATGCTGATGTAGAAATGCTAATATTCGTATATGAAGGTGAGTGTAGGGGGTGGGGCTGTGGGTGTGGGGGTGAGGAGTGGGGGTGGAGGGAGAGGGGGTTGCAGAATGGTCGTTGGATGAGGGGATGAGCATTGTGGGAGGGTATACGTTGGCGTCAGATGGGTCGGGAGTGGGGCGGGGATACTTTAGGGATGTGGCTGACAACCACAGTCGGGATCGAACTGCCTTATTCACCTGTCAGGGACAGAAGTCGGCGGCTGATGGCAGGGGAACCAGCTCAGGGCCTCACGTACCAGTCGTACTCAATAGTCAATGAGCCGGAGCACAAATTGTGCGGGGGAGGGGCGGGGGCATGTAGCCATAGCAACGAGTAAGCAGGCATGGAGGCGACAACAGAGCAATCAGGCTACATAGGGCGGAGAAAGACTCCCAACCAGTAAGCCTGGCAGAGAGGGGACAGAAAGCCATGGCAACACGTAAGCAGCGGAGATAGCAGGAAACAATAGCACAAATAATGAGTGGTAGGTAAACGACATCATAATCCAACAAAACATAGCAGTCATCCAATGCCGATACAGGGAACCAGCCAGTCTGAGGAATGGGGCGCCACCTACCGGAGTTCCGACTGGCGTCTGTGTGGAGATTTCCTTCCTGACGGTGCCCTCGCCGTCGTCGTCCTCCTCCTCCTCCCCCCGCACCTCCGTGTTCTGCTTGAGGGTCTGCAAGGGACGAACAGACAGACAGATGTAGGCCACGTCAGCACGTCGTCAACAGTCAACAACAGTCGTCAACAGCACAGCAAGCACAACCAAAGGGCAAACAAGCCGTACTGACCAGAAGGGGATATTGCATAACAATATCGGGTGTTGTAGGCCGCTTTCGTTGCACGTCGGGGCTAAATTAGCTCAGCAACCTCCCGGGGCAATGGAATGGCATTGAATGAAACTTGCCCCAGATGGAGAAGTCAGCTGACAAGGGGACAGTACTAATGTAAGAGACAACGTAATGAAAGCCATACCTTCGTCGTAGTGGGTTCATCATAACATAATTATGTTTTATGATTCGGGAGTACCGTAAGATCTTTCCATACTATATCTGCGTTGACTGTTTTAGATTTAAACATTGCTTGAGCTGATAAGGTTTATGGCGCGTGTACCGCAAGTTAAGATTTTTGCGCTGAGCCGTTGCAATTAGCGACTCTGGAACCTTCGCAAATGTATTATGCACACGTTCAGTAATTGGGAGACGCAGATATACTCATTGGTAAAATTTCAACGACCCAATGTCCGTGGTCAGAGATTAAGCTGTATACACTCAATATGTAACCAGACCACCCACATGTTATGGGTTCACGGCACAGTTCTTTGGTCTGGTTCAGCCCGTCAGTGCCCAAAGCTGGCCTGACGACGGCAATCAATGGACTCACGACAGCCGCTTCAGAATCTGGGGACTGTGTTCCCATGGCAACATAAGACTTCTTGACCCGGTTCAGTCCATGTGTACACAAGAGTGGCCCAGAACGCCCGTCTATCCGTGCACCGAGCCCCCCTCCATTCATCCTTCCATGACAACGCCACCTAGCAGACAGATGTATCGACCGCCGGCTAATATAAGTGGTGATGAGCTATGTGGTCTATTACCTACCCCCTCTACCCGCCACCCTCCACCCCGCACGGCCAAGGCACCTGCCCCCCCCCCCCGCCCCGCCCACCTCTCCCTTCCACTGACCCGTCATCATCGCGAACCGCAACCATATTTCAAAAATCAGAAAGCCATTTTCCTGCAGCAGATGTGTCCCCCATGCAAACGACCCGCCACGGGGACCTATTAGTGGGCAGCGCCATCTACGAAGAGACGGATACCGTCTGGCAATATGGGACAATTTCCAACGCCCCCCATCCTCCCACGCTAGCAATGCTGATGGGCTGGCTGCCTGCCCCCCTCACTCACCCCCCCCCCACCCCCTCCCACACACACACTGGACGAACGATAGGACACCTCAGTGCTCGTATTGACTACCGGTTACACTGTAACCATGGGAACTGAGGCCAGTTGCAAAATAACGTGTCCCGTCAAATCACGTGGGTTAGTAATCTCCGGACAGATTGTGATGCCTGAGGGACGAGGCAAAATGTGTTACAACTCTTTATATCACTCGCTATCCAGAATAACAACAATAATCACCGGGCAGCAAGCGAGCCTATATGTAATAAAAACAGCTACCTGTAAAAAATAACATTCAAATTCCACTGTCGGGGATTTGCGACCTGCGCGATCGGCGGCAGAAAACATGGCCCATACTGAAGCCGATGATGACATGTCATCACACATATCATCATACATGTCATCACACACTGGGTCTCCACGCAATGCAAACGAATGCGTTTTACAATCAGATGATTGCGGCAGCCGGGGTCACGTGGCCCCGTCACGTGGGTTCGCACCAACCCACGCACGTGCACCAGAAATGGCGACACAATCGTTGCAGTTCGTAACCGGCGTAACGCTGGGGGCCACGTGGGGGAGGGCGGGGCGGAATGGGCGATAATTGAGATACTATCGGAGCGCTACACGCCCGGCGCCCTGCTGGGCATACAGCAGGGCACTCACTCTCCAAACATGTCTGAAGTCGGACGCCGCCAGACGTCGCCAGAGAGCAAACAATAACATCGCAATTACAGGAAAACGGTGGCTCCGATGCGAGGTAATGGCGACCCAGGGAACTAGTTAGCGCGGTGTGGCGTCTGGGGGGTCACGTGATCCTCGGTGACTCCACCTCAATAACCACCCTCCGCATTCGACAAAAATAAACCAAAGGGCGGCGAAAAAACAGCAAAATGCTAAAAAACAAAAACAACTAAAAACAAAACCAGCAAACATCGATTTTTGTCTGGGTTAAACTGCGGACGTTGGTAAACATCGGGTCACCACCAACCGAATTTCTTCATGTCGAGGTTGCACGTGGTTAAGCTGCTACCCTTGCTCCACGCCATGGGTAGATACCCCGCCACGTGGCTCCCAAAAGGCAATCACATGGTCACCAGAAAGGTATCAAGGGCCATAAATAGAAAGGAGGGGTGTGGTACTCGTCCATGACCGGATGGCGGCGCGTTCCAAGGAATGCAAACAAAATCCAGCCAATCATGGCTTTATGTTCGAAACGTCGGGGCCCAATATTACGCCAACCTCCATGCTATGTCCGGTTGTTACGGGCCCCTGACTCCTGTCAGCCCGGACTGCAGCTCTGGAAGAGGGTCAGTAACACGTGACCTGGAGACCAACTAGATGTTTCTGGATCTCAATACGCTACCTACTGAACTACCGAGCCTGGGCTAAACTGGACTGGCCTGGACCTCGAGAAGCTACCAACCGAGCTACAGTATATACACGAGGGGTGGTGGCCACGAGAGATCCCCCGACCCACAGCTGAGAGGGAGAGCCCACTTCCTGCCAGGTCAGCCCTCCACCGCTCCACCCACGGCTTCCGGACTGGACTCCCACACCCAGGGTGATCCGGGGAGGGATCACGGGGAAGTTGGTTCCCAGGGTGATCCGGGGAGGGATCACGGGGAAGTTGGTACCCAGGGTGATCCGGGGAGGCCTGACGGGGAAGTTGGTACCCAGGGTGATCCGAGGAGGGATCACGGGGAAGTTGGTACCCAGGGTGATCCGGGGAGGGCTCACGGGGACGTTGGTACCCAGGGTGATTCAGGGAGGGCTCACGGGGAAGTTGGTACCCAGGGTGATCCGGGGAGGCCTGACGGGGAAGTTGGTACCCAGGGTAATTCGGGGAGGGCTCACGGGGAAGTTGGTACCCAGGGTGATCCGGGGAGGCCTCACCGGGAAGTTGGTACCCAGGGTGATCCGGGAAGGCCTCACGGGGAAGTTGGTACCCAGGGTGATCCGGGGAGGCCTCACGGGGATGTTGGTACCCAGGGTGATCCGGGGAGGCCTCACCGGGAAGTTGGTACCCAGGGTGATCCGGGAAGGCCTCACGGGGAAGTTGGTACCCAGGGTGATCCGGGGAGGCCTCACGGGGATGTTGGTACCCAGGGTGATCCGGGGAGGCCTCACCGGGAAGTTGGTACCCAGGGTGATCCGGGAAGGCCTCACGGGGAAGTTGGTATCCAGGGTGATCCGGGGAGGGCTCACGGGGAAGTTGGTACCCAGGGTGATCCGGGGAGGTCTCACGGAGAAGTTGGTACCCAGGGTGATCCGGGGAGGCCTCACGGGGAAGTTGGTACCCAGGGTGATCCGGGGAGGCCTCACGGGAAAGTTGGTACCCAGGGTGATCCGGGGAGGCCTGACGGGGAAGTTGGTACCCAGGGTG
Source organism: Arenicola marina (assembly GCA_964019135.1). NCBI lineage: Eukaryota > Metazoa > Annelida > Polychaeta > Arenicolidae > Arenicola > Arenicola marina. The sequence continues at coordinate 39,613,190 of OZ025261.1, forward strand.
ATCCGGGGAGGCCTCACGGGGAAGTTGGTACCCAGGGCGATTTGGGGCGGCCTCACGGGGAAGTTGGTACCCAGGGTGATCCGGGGAGGCCTCACGGGGAAGTTGGTACCCAGGGTGATCCGGGGAGGCCTCACGGGGAAGTTGGTACCCAGGGCGATTTGGGGCGGCCTCACGGGGAAGTTGGTACCCAGGGTGATCCGGGGAGGTCTCACGGAGAAGTTGGTACCCAGGGCGATCTGGGGAGGCCTGACGGGAAGCTGGTACCCAGGGGATCCGGAGAGGGCTCACGGGGAAGTTGGTACCCAGGGTGATCCGGGGAGGCCTGACGGGGAAGTTGGTACCCAGGGTGATCTGGGGCGGCCTGACGGGGAAGTTGGTACCCAGGTGATCCGGGGAGGGCTGACGGGGAAGTTGGTACCCAGGGTGACCCGGGGAGGCCTCGCGGGGAAGTTGGTACCCAGGGTGATCCGGGGAGGCCTGACGGGGAAGTTGGTACCCAGGGTGACCCGGGAAGGCCTCACGGGGAAGTTGGTACCCAGGGTGATCCGGGGAGGGCTCACGGGGAGTTGGTACCCAGGGTGATCCGGGGAGGCCTCACGGGGAAGTTGGTACCCAGGGTGATCCGGGGAGGGCTCACGGAGAAGTTGGTACCCAGGGTGATCCGGGGAGGGCTCACGGGGAAGTTGGTACCCAGGGCGATCTGGGGAGGCCTGACGGGGAAACTGGTACCCAGGGTGATCCGGAGAGGGCTCACGGGGAAGTTGGTACCCAGGGTGATCCGGAGAGGGCTCACGGGGAAGTTGGTACCCAGGGTGATCCGGGGAGGCCTGACGGGGAAGTTGGTACCCAGGTGATCCGGGGAGGGCTGACGGGGAAGTTGGTACCCAGGGTGACCCGGGGAGGCCTCACGGGGAAGTTGGTACCCAGGGTGATCCGGGGAGGCCTGACGGGGAAGTTGGTACCCAGGGTGATCCGGGGAGGCCTCAGGGGGAAGTTGGTACCCAGGGTGATCCGGGGAGGGCTCACGGGGAAGTTGGTACCCAGGGTGATCTGGGGAGGGCTCACGGGGAAGTTGGTTCCCAGGGGGATCCGGAGAGGGCTCACGGGGAAGTTGGTACCCAGGGTGATCCGGGGAGGCCTGACGGGGAAGTTGGTACCCAGGGTGATCTGGGGCGGCCTGACGGGGAAGTTGGTACCCAGGTGATCCGGGGAGGGCTGACGGGGAAGTTGGTACCCATGGTGACCCGGGGAGGCCTGACGGGGAAGTTGGTACCCAGGGTGATCCGGGGAGGCCTGACGGGGAAGTTGGTACCCAGGGTGATCCGGGGAGGCCTCACGGGGAAGTTGGTACCCAGGGTGATCCGGGGAGGCCTCACGGGGAAGTTGGTACCCAGGGTGATCCGGGGAGGACTCACGGGGAAGTTGGTACCCAGGGTGATCCGGGGAGGCCTCACGGGGAAGTTGGTACCCAGGGTGATCTGGGGAGGGCTCACGGGGAAGTTGGTACCCAGGTGATCCGGGGAGGGATCACGGGGAAGTTGGTACCCAGGGTGATCCGGGGAGGCCTCACGGGGAAGTTGGTACCCAGGTGATCCGGGGAGGGCTCACAGGGAAGTTGGTACCCAGGGTGATCTGGGGAGGGATCACGGGGAAGTTGGTACCCAGGGTAATCCGGGGAGGCCTGACGGGGAAGTTGGTACCCAGGGTGATCCGGGGAGGCCTGACGGGGAAGTTGGTACCCAGGGTGATCTGGGGAGGGCTCACGGGAACGTTGGTACCCAGGGTGATCCGGGGAGGCCTGACGGGGAAGTTGGTACCCAGGGTGATCCGGAGAGGGCTCACAGGGAAGTTGGTACCCAGGGCGATCTGGGGCGGCCTGACGGGGAAGTTGGTACCCAGGGTGATCCGGGGAGGGCTCACAGGGAAGTTGGTACCCAGGGTGATCCGGGGAGGCCTCAGGGGAAGTTGGTATCCAGGGTGATCCGGGGAGGGCTCACGGGGAAGTTGGTACCCAGGCGATCCGGGGAGGGCTCACAGGGAAGTTGGTACCCAGGGTGATCCGGGGAGGGCTCACAGGGAAGTTGGTACCCAGGGTGATCCGGGGAGGCCTCAGGGGAAGTTGGCACCCAGGGTGATCCGGGGAGGGCTCACAGGGAAGTTGGTACCCAGGGTGATCCGGGGAGGCCTCAGGGGAAGTTGGTATCCAGGGTGATCTGGGGAGGCCTGACGGGGAAGTTGGTACCCAGGGTGATCCGGGGAGGGCTCAAAGGGAAGTTGGTACCCAGGGTGATCCGGGGAGGCCTCAGGGGAAGTTGGTATCCAGGGTGATCCGGGGAGGGCTCACAGGGAAGTTGGTACCCAGGGTGATCCGGGGAGGCCTCAGGGGAAGTTGGCACCCAGGGTGATCCGGGGAGGGCTCACAGGGAAGTTGGTACCCAGGGTGATCCGGGGAGGCCTCAGGGGAAGTTGGTATCCAGGGTGATCTGGGGAGGCCTGACGGGGAAGTTGGTACCCAGGGTGATCCGGGGAGGGCTCACGGGGAAGTTGGTACCCAGGGTGATCCGGGGAGGCCTGACGGGGAAGTTGGTGCCCAGGGTGATCCGGGGAGGGCTCACAGGGAAGTTGGTACCCAGGGTGATCCGGGGAGGCCTCAGGGGAAGTTGGTATCCAGGGTGATCCGGGGAGGGCTCACGGGGAAGTTGGTACCCAGGCGATCCGGGGAGGGCTCACAGGGAAGTTGGTACCCAGGGTGATCCGGGGAGGGCTCACGGGGAAGTTGGTACCCAGGGTGATCCGGTGAGGCCTCACGGGGAAGTTGGTACCCAGGGTGATCCGGGGAGGGCTCACAGGGAAGTTGGTACCCAGGGTGATCCGGGGAGGCCTCAGGGGAAGTTGGTATCCAGGGTGATCCGGGGAGGGCTCACGGGGAAGTTGGTACCCAGGCGATCCGGGGAGGGCTCACAGGGAAGTTGGTACCCAGGGTGATCCGGGGAGGGCTCACGGGGAAGTTGGTACCCAGGGTGATCCGGTGAGGCCTCACGGGGAAGTTGGTACCCAGGGTGATCCGGGGAGGCCTCACGGGGATGTTGGTACCCAGGGTGATCCGGGGAGGCCTGCCGAGAAAGTTGGTACCCAGGGTGATCCGGGGAGGCCTGACGGGGAAGTTGGCACCCAGGGTGATCCAGGGAGGGCTCACGGGGAAGTTGGTACCCAGGGTGACCCGGGGAGGCCTGGCGGGGAAGTTGGTACCCAGGGTGATCCGGGGAGGGCTTACGGGGAAGTTGGTACCCAGGGTGATCCGGGGAGGGCTCACGGGGAAGTTGGTACCCAGGGTGATCCGGGGCCGCCTCACGGGGAAGTTGGTACCCAGGGTGATCTGGGGCGGCCTGACGGGGAAGTTGGCACCCAGGGTGATCCAGGGAGGGCTCACGGGGAAGTTGGTACCCAGGGTGACCCGGGGAGGCCTGGCGGGGAAGTTGGTACCCAGGGTGATCCGGGGAGGGCTTACGGGGAAGTTGGTACCCAGGGTGATCCGGGGAGGGCTCACGGGGAAGTTGGTACCCAGGGTGATCCGGGGCCGCCTCACGGGGAAGTTGGTACCCAGGGTGATCTGGGGCGGCCTGACGGGGAAGTTGGTACCCAGGGTGATCCGGGGAGGGCTTACGAGGAAGTTGGTACCCAGGGTGATGCGGGGAGGCCTGACTGGGAAGTTGGTACCCAGGGTGATCTGGGGCGGCCTGACGGGGAAGTTGGTACCCAGGGTGATCTGGGGCGGCCTGACGGGGAAGTTGGCACCCAGGGTGATCCAGGGAGGCCTGACGGGGAAGTTGGCACCCAGGGTGATCTAGGAAGGGCTCACGGGGAAGCTGTTACCCAGGGCGATCTGGGGCGGCCTCACGGGGAAGCTGGTACATCTGGCCGAGCCGCCAACATCCCAAGTTATGTAAACAGTTCTCAGCGCAGCATTGTGCGGGCAGAAGGGTGGGGATGGAGAGAGGAAAGGGAGAGGGGGACGGGGACGGGGAGGGAGAGGTGGAGGGAGAGGGGAGGGGAATAGGGGGACTGGGTAAGGCGTAGGGCCCGGGGGTGGTGTGGACAGGCGGAATGAACAGTGGGAAACGGGGAAAAAAGGCAAGAGAAACCAACACCTGGGTAGGAAGTCAGATTACCTCAGGCTTAAACCACAGACCGGGGCTGAAGGTAGGTAACTGCCAAACCACAGAAGCCAGACACACAGACAGACACAAATGTTTGTGTCCAGCTAAATTATAACAAACAACAACAAAGTCACGTGGTATTCTCCTATGTTAACCTCTGCTACTTTCCCACAAGGAACGCGACATTGCACGGGATGTTGGCTGATGGCTGGGAGAGGGAAGAAGCAATGTAGCTTACAACATATGGGTACCATGTCAAATCTTTGTAACGAAATCTGGAAAAGAAGTGAAACAGTGCTCTCAAAGCCTTCCGGTGAAACCCCAAACACCATTCCAGCGACATATGTCCCTCCTCCACAGGCCGAAAGACCAGGCCATCGAGCTACCAGCTCTGGACACAGGCACTGGGCTAAGTAGACCTGAAGCGGGGTTCGTTTAACATAGACATTGGAACTGTCTCCAAAAGCCTCCACACAGCCAAAGTCCCGAACGCTGGCACGATGGCTAACCTGGAAGAGTTTACTTTCCGACGTCGAACCCTAGACCTACACACTACCGTGTGACTTACAGAACTCCGGTATTTTCTAACCGGAACAATCCACGAGGCCATAGATCAAACTGCCGGCAAAAACACACGGCCACACAAAATAAACTACGACCAATTTGACATCGACAATTGTTGTACAATACGGGCCTCGGGGTGGGGGGCTATAATCACGAGACCCTCCGCGACACCCCCAACATCCCCCCCCGACCACCACTGCATATGATACCTCAGCGGGCATAGCATTATAATCACATCCCCCATTAATACGCGGATGTCGACTGCAGGACATTGCATGCCCACAAGTGATTAGAAGCAGCACTGGTGACGTTGTTTACCGCGAAGACCCTTCTCAGCCTCCTCCACTTCACCAACAGGAAGCCCTGCCTCGTCTTCTTCGGCTTGTCCGTCTTCACCTTCTTTCTGACCGGCGTCAAGGGCGCGGCGGTGGTCGCCATGGAGACCGGACGGGGACCCTTCATGCCGTACCCCGGGGGGCAGTGGTCCAGCCCTCCCATAACGAGGCTCCCCGACACGGACCAATCACGTCGAGTATCCGCTTGAGACAAGAACCGCTCAGCTCAGCCGGCCGCCTCGTGCCTCGCCATGGTGATAACTCCGGTAAGCAGCTGAGCGCCGACGGCAGCCAACCAACTATTAAATGTCCCTGATCACATGAGACAACTGATCCTATTATGTCACGTCCGCATAAGACGACACAGATGCCGAGTAGACAGGTTCAATCAATATCCTCCATAACATATATCAGACGTTCATCCCGTTGCCAAGGTAACGGTAACCGATGAGAAGCGGGATAAAATGTATTTGAAGCGTGTGATAAATGTACCATATCACAGATATGTCCTGTACTTGTGGTCCCGCGGGAATAACAGGCTTAACTGTCCACGACGCAGTGGACCTGGCGTGGCGTTGCGCAATAAATCCAACGTTCAGTAGAGCAAAAAACTGCCCGAGTCTCTTCCCAAGTGGCTTCGCGGCGGCTGCAGGCCTTATCGAGCGTTATGTGAAGCCTTCAGACATATCATATCACCCCAGAGCCGAGCGCCGAGGTGTGATCCCGTCCATGTCATACTTCCGTCACTGCCCTGTAGTTGCCATGCCTCTCTCCCTGGAAGGCGTTGTAACCCGCCCAACGAGAGTCACGGAAGGTAAATGTCCCAAGCGATCAGCACCAATATCCACCCCAGGAACTTCTAACCGGTTTACTCGAGAGAGTGAGCGCTGACCACGCACTCCAGACAAGTCTGCCGTAGGACTTCACAGGCCAACACCCCCGCGGGCCCTCACGTCTAAGCCAGGCAACCCACCAGAAGGCACACAGGAAAAACTTCCCGGAAGAGGCAGGCAAAAAGGAAATGGTTTCCAAGTCTCCCAGCGCTTCGTCTTAATAAACGCGCGGTAAACGGTTGAGTTTTACTTGAGAAAGAGGCGCATAATTAATGAAGAGGCTGAGTTTTTATCGCTTAAGCCGCCAGTGCAACCATGTGGTTTCCGTTGCCGTTTAGTGCCTGAACGCCGCAATAACAAAACTTGAGAGTACGGTAGTAGTTTGAACGCACGTTGTAAGTCTCGCCAAGTGTTAACCCCGCTCGACGCCCTCATATCAAGGGAGAGTCACAGTTCAATTCCACATCGGTCGGTACAGACGTTCCCTGAGATGTCGGAGTGTGTAACACAGACGGCCTTAAAGTGAATGCTGCACCGATCACCAACGCGGATAGCCAGGCACTGGCATAGAACAACACCATCGGAATCCTTCCCGTTCCAAGACTCCAGGCCATCGAGTCTTCCCAGAAAAGCGTCCAGTCAACAGAACCGGGACAGATATCCAAGGAAGAAGCAGGTTTCAGTTTTGCAAGACGGGGGTATAAGCTTTCCTTTTCAATGAACTGTGAATGAACATCTCCCCCGGATCCGGTTCCTCTTAAGTTTCGCAACCAATGGGTTTTTTTCCTCTCCGCTTCTCCGAGACCACAAGACGCGAGCCTCGCTCTCCGGGAGGGAGGTAATAATATCAAATGGCGAAGCCTTGATCGGGGGATACCATTGCCTAAAAAATCCTCTCCATCAACAGCCGTCAGAAAAGACTCGGCATGGGGGTGGTTGGTGTCGGCATGGGGGTGGTTGGTGTTCGGTATCCACCGGCGTAAATGCCTCCACTACAACATCCATCCATCCACCCTGGGATGGGGAGCCATATGCCGCGATATTTCTGGGCGCTGGGTACTTGGGGCGAGGAAGAGAACCAGGCCGCTCAGTCCTGTTGGCGACACGCCGCGGGAGACCACCGATGACCAGTGCTCGTGCACACACAATGGGTTTCCCTGACAACCGGTGCCCATGCCAACCAGATTCCTTTGTCCTCCCGCCGGGTTGCCGCCTCTCCTTTTGAGGACGATTAGTCGGTCGCCACGTGTTTCCACGTGTTCAAAGACATTCCGTCATCGGTCCGGCTGCCTGCTCAGGCCTCCGCTCCAACTCCCGCTGATACGCCATCTGATGTCGTCACAGCCCCCCCCCCCCCCCCACCCCCGCCTCCCTTCCTAGCCCCCTTCCCCCACCCTTGCATCCCTCTACGACCGACATCCACCATTTGCCATCGAGGCGGCAGTCATCCCTGTATCCCCCGCCCGGGCTACCTCCCCCCCCCACCCCCCCCCTCCCCCCCGCCCTCATGTCGAGGTTTAATAATCCCACTTTGGCTGCAACTCCTAGGACTCGGCGTCAGGGTGCCTGTCGAGATTCCCGGATGTAAAGATCTATCACGGTGATGGGACCCCCCCCCCCCACCCACCCCCAAAACGAGGCTTTCCAGTCGTCACACTCTCCGCCTTTGTAATATTTCACATTACAAGTGCGCTGGTGTGTGGTGCAGGGGGGGGGCCGGAGGGTGGGGGTGGCATACATCGCTTCCCAGAGACCAGCCAACAACACTCACTTCGCCGCCAGTGAAATTAAATCGCTCTTTGTGTTCCAGCGTGTGACGTCATCACCATTTTAGCAAATGAGATGCGATGGCTCAGTTCGTCCACGGGGCAAGAAGATGCGTCACTACCCCGTGTGGACACCCCCCCCCCCCCCCCGCCGCCCTCCCCTCCAGATCACCCCTCCCGCTCATCCCTACTCTTAAAGAATATCGCTCCATCCCACTCATATCTCCCTTAATTGTCTTAACCAGAGCAAGATTAAAAAGTGACGTCCACCCGACGCTGACCGGCTTCAGCCGCAGACTTAACTTCCGCGACACCCTCCACTCAGTCTCAATATTACCCAGTGTACATCAATACCAGCTGGCTTCCCATTCTGCCTGAGCGACTCCAAGCCAGGCACAAAGCCATCGCAAGGGAAATTACTTTTTACGACGTAATGACTTGACTAAATTTTCAGCTTAGCAATGTTTATGGTCAGCTCCCCCATCGAGCTGACCATGCCATGGTTAGTTCACTGAAGGCGGAACCACGAGGCCTAATGAACATTTAAATTGATAAAAAAAGGGGTGTGGGTGGGGGGGAGGCATATAATTATGTTATAATGCGGGTTAGTATTTGAACAAAGTACAGGATAGATTTGCTGAGGCTGAAAATTGAATATTTGCTAAGATTGAATATTATATAGTATAATTAAGGTTGAATTTCATATAATCATATCTAGCAGACAGATAGAGAAGTCAATTTCAAAATCAAGGGGTGTTAATTGTAGATAGATCAAAGTGCTTATGAGCATCGATCGACGCACGGCACCTCGGTAACCTTGTCGGTAAGGGCAGGTACCTCGGTAACCTTGTCGGGTAAGGGCAGGTACCTCGGTAACCTTGTCGGTAAGGGCAGGTACCTCGGTAACCTTGTCGGTAAGGGCAGGTACCTCGGTAACCTTGTCGGTAAGGGCAGGTACCTCATTAACCTTGTCGGTAAGGGCAGGTACCTCGGTAACCTTGTCGGTAAGGGCAGGTACATCATTAACCTTGTCGGTAAGGGCAGGTACCTCGGTAACCTTGTCGGTAAGGGCAGGTACCTCATTAACCTTGTCGGTAAAGGCAGGTACCTCGGTAACCTTGCCGTAAGGGCAGGTACCTCATTAACCTTGTCGGTAAGGGCAGGTACCTCGGTAACCTTGCCGGTAAGGGCAGGTACCTCATTAACCTTGCCGTAAGGGCAGGTACCTCGGTAACCTTGTCGGTAAGGGCAGGTACCTCATTAACCTTGTCGGTAAGGGCAGGTACCTCGGTAACCTTGTCGGTAAGGGCAGGTACCTCATTAACCTTGTCGGTAAGGGCAGGTACCTCGGTAACCTTGCCGGTAAGGGCAGGTACCTCATTAACCTTGTCGGTAAGGGGCAGGTACCTCGGTAACCTTGCCGGTAAGGGCAGGTACCTCATTAACCTTGTCGGTAAGGGCAGGTACCTCGGTAACCTTGCCGGTAAGGGCAGGTACCTCATTAACCTTGTCGGTAAGGGCAGGTACCCTCGGTAACCTTGCCGGTAAGGGCAGGTACCTCATTAACCTTGCCGGTAAGGGCAGGGTACCTCGTTAACCTTGTCGGTAAGGGCAGGTACCTCGTTAACCTTGTCGGTAAGGGCAGATACCTCGTTAACCTTGTCGGTATGGGCAGGTACCTCGGTAACCTTGCCGGTAAGGGCAGGTACCCTCGTTAACCTTGTCGGTAAGGGCAGGTACCTCGTTAACCTTGTCGGTAAGGGCAGGTACCTCGTTAACCTTGTCGGTAAGGGCAGGTACCTCGTTAACCTTGTCGGTAAGGGCAGGTACCTCGTTAACCTTGTCGGTAAGGGCAGGTACCTCGGTAACCTTGTCGGTAAGGGCAGGTACCTCATTAACCTTGTCGGTAAGGGCAGGTACCTCGGTAACCTTGTCGGTAAGGGCAGGTACCTGGGTAACCTTGTCGGTAAGGGCAGGTACCTCGTTAACCTTGCCGGTAAGGGCAGGTACCTCGGTAACCTTGTCGGTAAGGGCAGGTACCTCATTAACCTTGCCGGTAAGGGCAGGTACCTCGTTAACCTTGTCGGTAAGGGCAGGTACCTCGTTAGCCTTGTCGGTAAGGGCAGGTACCTCGTTAACCTTGTCGGTAAGGGCAGGTACCTCGGTAACCTTGCCGGTAAGGGCAGGTACCTCGTTAACCTTGTCGGTAAGGGCAGGTACCTCGTTAACCTTGTCGGTAAGGGCAGGTACCTCGTCAACCTTGTCGGTAAGGGCAGGTACCTCGGTAACCTTGTCGGTACGGGCAGGTACCTCATTAACCTTGTCGGTAAGGGCAGGTACCTCGGTAACCTTGTCGGTAAGGGCAGGTACCTCGGTAACCTTGTCGGTAAGGGCAGGTACCTCGTTAACCTTGTCGGTAAGGGCAGGTACCTCGGTAACCTTGTCGGTAAGGGCAGGTCCCTCATTAACCTTGTCGGTAAGGGCAGGTACCTCGTTAACCTTGTCGGTAAGGGCAGGTACCTCGTTACCCTTGTCGGTAAGGGCAGGTACCTCATTAACCTTGTCGGTAAGGGCAGGTACCTCGTTAACCTTGTCGGTAAGGGCAGGTACCTCATTAACCTTGTCGGTAAGGGCAGGTACCTCGGTAACCTTGTCGGTAAGGGCAGGTACCTCCTTAACCTTGTCGGTAAGGGCAGGTACCTCGGTAACCTTGTCGGTAAGGGCAGGTACCTCGGTAACCTTGTCGGTAAGGGCAGGTCCCTCATTAACCTTGTCGGTAAGGGCAGGTACCTCGTTAACCTTGTCGGTAAGGGCAGGTACCTCGTTACCCTTGTCGGTAAGGGCAGGTACCTCATTAACCTTGTCGGTAAGGGCAGGTACCTCGTTAACCTTGTCGGTAAGGGCAGGTACCTCATTAACCTTGTCGGTAAGGGCAGGTACCTCGGTAACCTTGTCGGTAAGGGCAGGTACCTCGGTAACCTTGTCGGTAAGGGCAGGTACCTCGGTAACCTTGTCGGTAAGGGCAGGTACCTCGTTAACCTTGTCGGTAAGGGCAGGTACCTCGGTAACCTTGTCGGTAAGGGCAGGTACCTCATTAACCTTGTCGGTTAGGGAAGGTACCTCATTAACCTTGTCGGTAAGGGCAGGTACCTCATTAACCTTGTCGGTAAGGGCAGGTACCTCGGTAACCTTGTCGGTAAGGGCAGGTACCTCATTAACCTTGTCGGTAAGGGCAGGTACCTCGGTAACCTTGTCGGTAAGGGCAGGTACCTCGGTAACCTTGCCGGTAAGGGCAGGTACTTAGTTTTAAGTAGGGCGCTTTGACTTGGTAAGAGAGTAGTAGAGAAAGTAGAGAGCAGCTATGTGTCCCGCGAGTAGGCCCCTACTCTTCGCGAAGAAATACATAGACGAGAATAACGGGCGAAGGCAGCAATAAGACATCAGCATATATGACGGCAGCGCCCCCACACGGGAACCACGTGGACCTTCCGGCAGCATCTGCCCCCCTCGGCGTGACAGCACGTGACCTTTGACCCCCGTCGCACGCCCCGGCCGCCCCCCGCGCGTGAGTGGCCACAAGCACGGCATGTTTGTACTAACAGAGCACCAGCGCGGGCAAAGGGCGGGGGGGGGGGTAAATGAAGGGGCCGGAAGTGGTCAGAAGTGGCTGGTACCCCCCCCCCCCTTCACCCACGGACCACCACCATCAAATCGGTGACCCTCATGAGATTTGCGGACAGATCTCCGGAGTGATGTTGTCAAACACCCGACCAGCTGTTGAGTGGAGAGAGAGCCGTGACCTCCCTGATGTGAGCTCCCACGCCAGGCCTGTGTTTACACGCCATGTCAATGACCTGCCGGCCCTCTCCCTGGTCAGCACGGCTCGGAGAGCCACCCGGGGGAGAGCCACCCGGGGGGAGCCACCCGGGGGAGCCACCCGGGGGAGCCATCCGGGGGAACCACCCGGGAGGGAGCCACCCGGGGGAGCCACCCGGGGGCAGCCACCCGGGGGGGAGCCACCCGGGGGGAGCCACCCGGGGGGAGCCACCCGGGGAGAGCCACCCGGGAGAGCCACCCGGGGGAGAGCCACCCGGGGGGAGCCACCCGGGGGGAGCCACCCGGGAGAGCCACCCGGGGGAGAGCCACCCGGGGGAAGCCACCCGGGGGGAGCCACCCGGGAGAGCCACCCGGGGGAGAGCCACCCGGGGGAGAGCCACCCGGGGGGAGCCACCCGGGGGAGAGCCACCCGGGGGGAGCCACCCGCCCGCCTGACCCGAGCGCCGGTCTCGCCTATCGCTCCCGCCCGGACCATATTAGCTGACCAGATCGAGCCCCCCCCCCCCCCCCCCCGCACATGCGTGGTTGACCAAACAAAGCCTCCAACGTATTACCTTAAATTAGTTAACCTGATGAATAATAATCTTCATATTTATGTTTAATGATTTATCGCATTAAATATTTTCTGCCAGTAACAAAGATTCCTGCCCCAGGATTTCCTCTACGTTTCCTCACCAGGGCCCGGAAGTTTGAGACGGCCTGGGCCGTTTAGGTAGCCCCGCATAGCACCTTAGCATGGAGCCGTGCGTAATCAGCAGTTTCTAACTTACGAGCCCAGTGGTGGATTTCACGAAGGCAGTTTAGCCAACTACGGGGCGTAGTCGGCTAAACTTACCATGTAAATGATGGGCGTTTGTAGCCGCCTGAGTCCCATAGCCGGCTAAACTATGTACGTGAAATAGGCCACGGGTCTCCACGCACCTGTCTGGCAATTACACAAGGCCCCTGTACCCTCCCAATACAGTCCCATCTCCCATGGTAGTATACGGAATGATATGTATGCGGTCACACCATAGAGTCCCAGGAGGGACGGGGGGGGGGGGAGGGAGTATTAGGCCCGGACGACTTAACTGAGCAAGACCTATTTCAGTGATAAACACGTCATATCGTCATGATGATTAAAACGCGCGCAGCGCCATCTATCTATTGACTCACTTGACAAGTTAAGTCGGGTCAGACACGCCATTTATCACGTGACTCAATACGCGTGCGCCGTTATCGGCGTCGGTAGCGATGACGGCTCCGGTATTATCGCTCAGCTATCTCCGCCAGCTAGTGTGGCGTCTTGTCTGTCCGCACTCCGCCTCCCCCCCCCCCCCACCCAGCCGGTGTCGGTCACCGTCTAGATTTGGCTGCATGACCGGGTAGGGCATTGTGACCCGCTGTCCCATGGGACGGGCCACGTGGCTGCCAGGGTGAGTAATCTCGCGAGGTTTGCGCGGCGAGACCACGAGGGAAAGCGATACATGATTGTGTCACAGGGAACAATGGGACCGGGGCAGGAGGTGTACAGGGCGTACAGAATACGGAAAAAATATGGAACACGTGCGGTCAAAGCTCCTGGGTTGAGCTTTCCTTGCACACAGACATCCATTACACTCGGTGGAAGCTATGTCTCTGTTGGCATATAGAACTTTCAATTAGACCATTAACGTTTGCAATATGGTTCCGGTTGTCAGATAAACTTCCTTAAATTGCACTTAAGACTTCTTAGAATAACAGCGTCCGCCAGGAAGCCGCTGGCGATTTCGTGGAAGCAGGGGAGGTATTTATCTTCCCGATATCGATGGCATGGTGAGGCAGACCCCCAGTAGCGCTGTAGGCGGACGCAGAGCCGACAATTAAATTTTACTTGACATCATAGCTTGCCCCATCAGTAATCCCCCTGGAAGGTTATGCTTGCGCTCACACTTCACCCTCCAGCTCAAAAATACATCACGATGAATGATGTCGTTTAGGAAAGAAGATATCTTGCTTAAAGTTTTCTTTGTGACAGCTGCGCTCAACTCTCTCCATCAGAGTTGAGTGTGGCTATCGGTATCAGATTCCGCCATTGTACATCACTGGATGAAAAAATCTGCGCCTACCCCCACCGCCCCCCCTCACTCCCCGCAGTTATTGTTCCAGACCATGGCCGTCTATCAACCCCCTTCCCCCCCAACCCACCCCCAATTCCCAGAACCCCTCCTGTGCTACAAGAGTACAATATCGCGTTCGGGGATAATATCCCACATTGGCCATCGTTTGAAGAAGCCGCGCCACCCCATCCCCCATCCCCCCCACCCCCACCGGCTGGCCGCGAGGGGTAGAGAGCTGTGAGAGGCACCGCAGGGCACATAATATCGCCCCTCCCAGCGTGAAGCCCACTAATGCCGGGGACCGGTCAGAGGTGACATAAAACAAGGGGCCGGCCTCGCCCCGAGTCGGTGGGAGGCAGATGGGGCAGCAGCGCCAGCCCACGGGTTCACCCCTCTTTGATGCCCTGGCGCCGCAGATACCATCTCCAGAGGCACGGCTCCAGCCAGTCACAGGTCGCCGCTTTGAGGCGCCCGGGCAACGCAAGATTGGAGCCGGACAACGAAGTGTACAATAAAATGGTGCCGCTTTGAAGTCCGGGCGGTTTCTACGCGGTGCAGATCCAGACAGGAGAGGGCTGAGCAGAAGGGAAATCTGGATCAATGGGAGTTTGTGTTCAGGGGTGTCGTAGGTTTGGAGGTCGTATCCATGGCGAGGGCAGTGCTAGGATATCACCTGTGGGTTCAAGCAACTGTACTTGTTCTGCAACACTTTGGGGGAGAGTGTTGGTTGGTTGGGGGGGGGGGGCAGCCAATCATTGCAGCGGTAGATATCCACTCAGATAGCCAATCAGAGACTGGACCAATACAGCCAATCAGAGACTGGACCAATACAGCCAATCAGAGACTCGACCAATACAGCCAATCAGAGACTGGATCAATACAGCCAATCAGAGACTGGACCAAAACAACTAAGCAGAGACTGAACCAATACAGCCAATCAGAGACTCGACCAATACAACTAATCAGAGACTGAACCGATACAGCCAATCAGAGACTGGACCAATACAGCCAATCAGAGACTTGACTAATACAGCCAATCAGAGACTGGACCAATACAGCCAATCAGAGACTGGACCAAAACAACTAATCAGAGACTGAACCAATACAGCCAATCAGAGACTGGACCAAAACAACTAAGCAGAGACTGAACCAATACAGCCAATCAGAGACTCGACCAATACAACTAATCAGAGACTGAACCAATACAGCCAATCAGAGACTGGACCAATGCAACTAATCAGAGGCTGGACCAATACAGCCAATCGGAGACTGGACAATAAATCCACCGCTAATCAGAGACGAATAGAGGGTTAATAAATTCCATTATCGCCCAAATTGAGCCACAGTCTCTGCATCACACAGCGTCAATAAAATCAGAGCCCTTCTCTCACACCACCGAATTAGCCAACAAAAAGAAAGTTGTGATGTAGGCAGGCAAACTGATCGACAGAACGTCTCTGGGCACTCCAGGCTCAATGCTGGCCACAATACAAGGGGTAAGGGCGAGGCCGCCAGAGCTTCCTTTGATGTCGCGGTATGTGCGGTTAAAGTACATAGCGTCCTGCTTCACACCTGCGTCGAGCGGATCGCTGGCAGACAGGATCCATGTGTGGGGGAAAAAACGTTCTAGACTCTACACAGAGAGCGTTTACGTATATTTACGTATTGCCAATGGCAACTGAGCTACAATTCTGGTACTAAAAGCAGGAGACGCCAGTCAGGCGGAGTGGCATTCGTACGGGTCAAAGGTCAAGGAGGGGTGGGGTATAACTTTTTTTTTTATGAAACTAACACACGTATAAGATATGATAAGAAAGAATCAACATGACCCATTTGCAAACAACAAACAAACTGGATCAGCTAAAAACCCTATGAGTGCATCCACAATACACTCGACATAAATATAGCCACTCCATAAATCAATGTAAAGCAAAGGTCAGCATATGAAGAACCCTGACTGGCAATTAATGAGTGTTCACGGGATGTTATCCTATACTGGCGGCTGCGGCAGCACCAGGTGGGCAGCACGTGGTCTCGGTACCGGAAGTGTGATCTAACACCATGGCCACGCTCCACACCAACCAGCCTTCCTAAGCATCCGGTACGCCAGGGTCTACCGCAGCCAGACAGGCGCTGACTGCACACCGTAGGCGACCGTGGTCCCAATGATATCTATCATTGCCGGCATAGACGATCGTTGGCGGTATGGACTATCATTTCCGGTATAGAGTGACTATAGACCATCATTTGCAAATAGACCATAAGTTCAGGTATAGACCATCATTTCCGGTATAGACTATCATTTCCGGTATAGACCATCATTTCCAAATAGGCCATCATTTCCGGTATAGACCATCATTTCCGGTATAGACCATCCTTTCCGGTATAGACCATCCTTTCCGGTATAGACCATCATTTCCGGCATAGAACATCCTTTCCGGTATAGACCGTCCTTTCCGGTATAGACATTCATTTCCAAATAGGCCATCATTTCCCAATAGACCGTTATTTCCGGTATAGACCATAATTTGCAAATAGACAATCATTTCCAAATAGACCATGATTCCAAATAGACGACCCTTTCCGGTAGACCATCCTTTCCGGCATAGACCATCATTTCCGGACCATCAGCATGGCGGATATAGAATATGAGTGTATCGACCATCACGGCTTTCTGATATGGAGCCTCATTTCCTGTTACACACTATACCATTCATTACACCCCACTGCGCAAAGAACAGCACCCCAAGACTGATCCCCAACGTCAATCTAACAGCATTAATCGCTGGCCTGACCAACGGACCTCCACCTCCCATGTTAACTCCCTCGAGCACCGAACCATAAATCGGATCAGTCCCCAGCGGTCACCGGCAATTACAACGGCCAGGCGCCCTGGTGAGACTTGATTTGATTTGATTGGGGTTTTGACGTCACTTCCAGCCTTTCCCGGTTGTCAAAGGCGCTACCCAAGTGAGGGCAAATACCACGTAGATATAGATAAGTTATATATCCAATATTGTTATTATATGTACGATATTTTCAAACGTGTAGCGCAGACAAACGCGCAGTCATCAGGTAATACCATGCACACATATCGACCGCCACCAGGGGGCGACACCGCATCACGCCCAGGTGGCCCTGGCGTGAGTTCCTTGGCCCATGGCCTCTCACCCCCCTCCCACGACTCTCCGCACCTCCCCCCCCCCCCTCCCCCCCCGCTTCTTCAGGCCCACGATAACTCCAACCTAATTCCCTGTTGAACCAGAATAGAGCTCGGCAATAACAAGTCGAGAGCCCAACACAACACAACGCCCCCCCCCCCCCATTCTCTACCCCTTCTCACCCCCCTAGGAGGAGACGTAAGGTGCGTGCTGCGCCAGATATCGTTCCACAACTGAACGGCCGCTGGGAGCGAGCGAGATCACCGGAGCGATAGAGCCGTCCATCCCAGCGCCTCTCGGCAGCGGACGAGGCAGTGGCGTGCGCCGGCAGGCAGGGGGGTGAGGGGGCGGGGGGCCAGGGGCGGGGGGCCAGGGGCGGGGGGGGGGAGGGGGGGCAGGGGAGCATCACCGGGAGAGAAGGGCACTGGTACAGCGGCTTTAAAAGCCGAGCCGTCAGTCAGTTCCAGCTGGGTGTGTGTATCCTTTTCTCTGATGGATGGCTTCTACCCGGGGCAAATATCAAAGGCCATATCAATGAGACAGAGGGTGGGGGGGGGGGGTGAAGGTGGGGGCTAGGAACGTATGGCCGCCTTCCCCAGAGCCAAGTGATAGAACTGATAGGACATTCTTTCGCTGACAGCGCCTCGTCTAACGGTCTAAGAACCTCACACTTCGGGAGACATTTTTACAAAAACCTTATTATAAAACCGAACATGGCTTCTTTTAACGGGACTTCCCTTGCAGTCTACACGGGGCACTGATGGGGCGGCTTCCCTCTGGGCTCAATGTACAGCCATCCCTTCCCTTGCAGTCTACACGGGGCACTGATGGGGCGGCTTCCCTCTGGGCTCAATGTACAGCCATCACTTCCCTTGCAGTCTGCACGGGGCACTGATGGGGCGGCTTCCCTCTGGGCTCAATGTACAGCCATCATTTCCCTTGCAGTCTACACGGGGCACTGATGGGGCGGCTTCCCTCTAGACTCAATGTACAGCCATCACTTCCCTTACGGTCTACACGGGGCACTGATGGGGCGGCTTCCCTCTGGGCTCAATGTACAGCCATCACTTCCCTTGCAGTCTACACGGGGCACTGATGGGGCGGCTTCCCTCTAGGCTCAATGTACAGCCATCACTTCCCTTGCAGTCTACACGGGGCACTGATGGGGCGGCTTCCCTCTGGGCTCAATGTACAGCCATCACTTCCCTTGCAGTCTACACGGGGCACTGATGGGGCGGCTTCCCTCTGGGCTCAATGTACAGCCATCACTTCCCTTGCAGTCTACACGGGGCACTGATGGGGCGGCTTCCCTCTTGGCTCAATGTACAGCCATCACTTCCCTTGCAGTCTACACGGGGCACTGATGGGGCGGCTTCCCTCTGGGCTCAATGTACAGCCATCACTTCCCTTGCAGTCTACACGGGGCACGGATGGGGCGGCTTCCCTCTGGGCTCAATGTACAGCCATCACTTCCCTTGCAGTCTACACGGGGCACTGATGGGGCGGCTTCCCTCTGGGCTCAATGTACAGCCATCACTTCCCTTGCAGTCTACACGGGGCACTGATGGGGCGGCTTCCCTCTGGGCTCAATGTACAGCCATCACTTCCCTTGCAGTCTACACGGGGCACTGATGGGGCGGCTTCCCTCTAGGCTCAATGTACAGCCATCACTTCCCTTGCAGTCTACACGGGGCACTGATGGGGCGGCTTCCCTCTGGGCTCAATGTACAGCCATCACTTCCCTTGCAGTCTACACGGAGCACTGATGGGGCGGCTTCCCTCTGGGCTCAATGTACAGCCATCACTTCCCTTGCAGTCTACACGGGGCACTGATGGGGCGGCTTCCCTCTGGGCTCAATGTACAGCCATCACTTCCCTTGCAGTCTACACGGGGCACTGATGGGGCGGCTTCCCTCTGGGCTCAATGTACAGCCATCACTTCCCTTGCAGTCTACACGGGGCACTGATGGGGCGGCTTCCCTCTGGGCTCAATGTACAGCCATCACTTCCCTTGCAGTCTACACGGGGCAATGATGGGGCGGCTTCCCTCTGGGCTCAATGTACAGCCATCACTTCCCTTACAGTCTACACGGGGCACTAATGGGGCGGCTCCCCTCTGGGCTCATTGTACAGCCATCACTTCCCTTACAGTCTACACGGGGCACTGATGGGGCGGCTTCCCTCTGGGCTCAATGTACAGCCATCACTTCCCTTGCAGTCTACACGGGGCACTGATGGGGCGGCTTCCCTCTGGGCTCAATGTACAGCCATCTGGCAGGAAGGGACGTCAAGGTGGAAATCTGGACAGGTACTCCTCCAGCACATCACTATTGACCTCCAGGGGCCTCATTGCTCCTTGTGTAGCCAGCTGGATGCATGCCTGCCCCAAGTACGCTACCCAAACCCGGATACCCTAGCCGTGCTATGCCTATCACAAGAAGGGTGGATGGGTGGGTGGATGGGTGGGTGGATGGGTGGGTGGATGGGTGTATGGTTGGTTGGTTGGTTGGTGTGTTAGGTCACCGTTATTCCCAGTAAGGGTTAATTGAGCCAAAGAAACGCTGAGGAAATAAGATGAAAGATGAAATGTGTAGTTTGGCCAGATGACGTCACGGTGACAGGGTGATAAAGCACCCTTTACTTGACGTCACAGCGACAGGGAGACCCTTACCTGTAGTTTGGCCAGAGGGATGACGTCACAGCGACAGGGAGACCCTTACCTGTAGTTTGGCCAGAGGGATGACGTCACAGTGACAGGGAGACCCTTACCTGTAGTTTGGCCAAAGGGATGACGTCACAGTGACAGGGAGACCCTTACCTGTAGTTTGGCCAGAGGGATGACGTCACAGTGACAGGGAGACCCTTACCTGTAGTTTGGCCAGAGGGATGACGTCACAGTGACAGGGAGACCCTTACCTTCAGTTTGGCCAGAGGGATGACGTCACAGTGACAGGGAGACCCTTACCTGTAGTTTGGCCAGAGGGATGACGTCACAGTGACAGGGAGACCCTTACCTGCAGTTTGGCCAGAGGGATGATGTCACAGTTCTGTGGCCGGTGCCACACAGTCCTCTGACTCGTGGCATTGTAGTAGTAGAAGCGGGAAGTCTTCTGGTCAAACAGCTCCCACCACTGGTTGTCGTCAGTGGCCTTGCTGCAAGGAAAAGACATCAAAGACGTCATGACAGGAGCACAACACAAGGCAAGTTACGAAATACACATACTAAAGAGCAAGATATGCCATACATGCAGAAAACGAAATGAACATATAATTCAGGCAATAATAAACGACTAGTGTCACTAACATTATCACTCATAAGACAACGAGTTTAATATGTTAACAAGCCTCGTTTATCCAAAAAAGCAAACAGTGATATCAGTGTCCCAGCTCAGACAGTATAAGTATGTCTAGACACAATCCTAGAATTGAGTATCAATGCACAGGTGTTCTTTATTAACCATGTAGCCATGCAAGGCACATCTTTATGTCTCATAAAGTAGCACCTCTATACCGGCTTAGACAGGTGGTCACTTTATTAAGTGTCATATGTTGGGCGCGATTCTGTCGAAAGAATAGCCGGTATCGGGACAACTAGGCTACATCCAGGATCCATATTTACAGGTTTGACTGCACAGATTTGTTTTCGGGGGGCGGTGGGGGGAGGGGGGGCAAGCACAGCCATAGACAGTGTCGCCATTCTGTAATACCCGCCAACAGGTCTGGATATAGAAGCTTAAACACAAACCACCATTCACCAGGACGGTGCGTCGGTGAGTCGCCGCCCCTCCCCCCCAAATCCAAACCAAAATCTGGGCGATGGCGGACATAAAAGCGCCACATCTGACACTGGCGGTTAGCAAGACGGGTGGGCGATGTGGGCACTCGTAGAGGCGGACCACCGTGAAATTACCCACTGCGGCCCCCGTATGACGAGATCCTTTGTTGCCATGGCGTTATAACGGACAACACGTGATGCTTAATGGTCGCGCGGTGACAAGCGGCGAGTAAAGCGCCCATAACAGGCGGCGACTCCTCATCTATGGATCCCATCTACGGCGACTCCTCATCTATGGATCCCATCTACGGCGGCTCCTCATCTATGGATCCCATCTACGGCGGCTTCTCAGCTATGGATCCCATCTACGGCGGCTCCTCATCTATGGATCCCATCTACGGCGGCTCCTCATCTATGGATCCCATCTACGGCGACTCATCTATGGATCCCATCTACGGCGGCTCCTCATCTATGGATCCCATCTACGGCGGCTCCTCATCTATGGATCCCATCTACGGCGGCTCCTCATCTATGGATCCCATCTACGGCGGCTCCTTATCTATGGATCCCATCTACGGCGGCTCCTCATCCATGGATCCCATCTACGGCGGGCGGCGACTCCTCATCTATGGATCCCATCTACGGCGGCTCCTCATCTATGGATCCCATCTACGGCGGCTCCTTATCTATGGATCCCATCTACGGCGGGCGGCGGCTCCTCATCTATGGATCCCATCTACGGCGGGTTTTCTTCGCGCTACTCAACATGGCGGGAATTTATTCGGGTGTAAAATTGGTAATGAACGCCTCACAATGTTAGGCAACAACAGGTCCGGGAGCAAAAACTGTCGCATTACACTGAGAGAGATTTTGACTGTTGAAACTGCGGGTCTTTATGTTGAATCGTATACCGTCCCATAAACATCAATCATCCTTAATTACAGTCAAAGACGAGTTATTGGGGTCTCTGATAGAGATACATTGAGAGAGGTCAGACAGTTTAAACTGCAGACTTTATGCCGAATATTATATGACGCTGTTGACATAATTCTTAATCATAGTCATGTGTCAAGTAATTGGGCATCTGATGGAGAACCCTGTAACGCCCAGGTCTTGTTTATCGTTTATGTCGCTATTTATAAGTGTTCCATCGCCAATAATGAGACCTGCTCTTACACAACAAACAGTGCTCGTTATATGGCGCCGTCAAACAGGGAACCACGGACCATCAATTCAGGTCTGAGCCTGTCACGTGGGTAACGAGGAAGGACGAAGGGTAATGACGTCACTTAATATCGCCCGGAAATGACGTACACGTGTTTGTCGGCCGATACTACTTGACATCTAGACTACCTACAAATCTGTCTCCGTGAATATCTGCCAGAAGCACTGGACACCACAAATATAGACTGCCACCGGGGATTGCTGGAATGACGGACGGATTGGACACTCAGGCTTGGTAGCGGGATCGTAAAAAGACAGGCATCAAATTTAGTACATTGTACATGTATTTGTCGGTCTGCAGCCGAGCGCGCTTTACAACCGAAGCTATTTTGATTCCTTCAGCGTTGGCTAAGGTCAGGGCAGGACACCACGTGATCAGGACACCACGTGACGGCGACACCTGCCCTTTAATCATCCCAAACTGCTGCCACAGGGCAAAACGGCGCGTTATTACCGCTAGGAGGGGCCACCTACTGGTGATTAGGTGTACCTGGGGCCGGCTAGGGTGAATGAGTAATGGACGGAGCACAGCCCATGCCGCCATCTACAGCCCAGCCACAGCCCATGCCGCCATGTACAGCCCAGCCACAGCCCATGCCGCCATCTACAGCCCAGCCACAGCCCATGCCGCCATCTACAGCCCCGCCACAGCCCATGCCGCCATCTACAGCCCAGCCACAGCCCATGCCGCCATCTACAGCCCAGCCACAGCCCATGCCGCCATCTACAGCCCAGCCACAGTCCATGCCGCCATCTACAGCCCAGCCACAGTCCATGCCGCCATCTACAGCCCAGCCACAGTCCATGCCGCCATCTACAGCCCAGCCACAGCCCATGCCGCCATCTACAGCCCCGCCACAGCCCATGCCGCCATCTACAGCCCAGCCAGAGTCCATGCCGCCATCTACAGCCCAGCCACAGTCCATGCCGCCATCTACAGCCCAGCCACAGCCCATGCCGCCATCTACAGCCCCGCCACAGCCCATGCCGCCATCTACAGCCCAGCCACAGCCCATGCCGCCATCTACAGCCCCGCCACAGCCCATGCCGCCATCTACAGCCCAGCCACAGCCCATGCCGCCATCTACAGTCCCGCCACAGCCCATGCCGCCATCTACAGCCCAGCCACAGCCCATGCCGCCATCTACAGCCCCGCCACAGCCCATGCCGCCATCTACAGCCCAGCCACATCCCATGCCGCCATCTACAGCCCCGCCACAGCCCATGCCGCCATCTACAGCCCCGCCACAGCCCATGCCGCCATCTACAGTCCCGCCACAGCCCATGCCGCCATCTACAGCCCCGCCACAGCCCATGCCGCCATCTACAGCCCCGCCACAGCCCATGCCGCCATCTACAGTCCCGCCACAGCCCATGCCGCCATCTACAGCCCCGCCACAGCCCATGCCGCCATCTACAGCCCAGCCACATCCCATGCCGCCATCTACAGCCCCGCCACAGCCCATGCCGCCATCTACAGTCCCGCCACAGCCCATGCCGCCATCTACAGCCCCGCCCTAGCCTCGGGAGACACACTCTGTTCCGCCGTTGGGTCTCGGTTCCAGCCTGGGTTTTGCACGGGGACTTTTAGACAGAATAGGCGCATTTGGAAATTCTGAATTATCTGGAGGCACACTGGGGCTAAATATCATATTTTTGTATAGATTAATCTTTAGCTATCAAATTCTTCCAAACAATAAAAAAGATTGATCATCTGTATATGTGTCTGCAAGAGGATTTACGAAGCAGCAACGTCCGAACCGGGCGCCATACTTGTTTTTGGCGCGTGCTGGTGCCTGTGAATGCAGCCTGGTTCCAAACTTTGAATTCTCTGTGAGAGAGGGCGCTGCTATTGTCCTTAACTGCAAAGAGCCCGTCTGACAGCGCCATCTAGCGTCGAGTCGTAGGCTGGGAACTAAGTTGCATTCACCAGGTACCAGCATGCGCCAAAACAAATATGGCGCCCTGTTCGGATGTTGGTGATTCAGAATTTCCAAATGCGCCTGTTCTGCTTAAAAGTCCCCGTGCGAAACCCAGGCTAGAACCGAGACCCAACGGCGGAACAGAGTGGGTCTCCCGAGGCTAAGCCCCGCCCCAGCCCTTACCGTCATCTACAACTATGGTCAAGTCATTTACAGCCATGGTCAAGTCATTTACAGCCATGGTCAAGTCATCTACAGCCATGGTCAAGTCATCTACAGCCATTGTCAAGTCATTTACAGCCATGGTCAAGTCATCTACAGCCATGGTCAAGTCATCTACAGCCATGGTCAAGTCATCTACAGCCACGATCAAGTCATCTACAGCCATTGTCAAGTCATTTACAGCCATGGTCAAGTCATCTACAGCCATGGTCAAGTCATCTACAGCCATGGTTAACTCATCTACAGCCATTGTCAAGTCATTTACAGCCATGGTCTAGTCAAATAAACCATAATCTGGTCATATATATTAACGCTTTATCAACGCGCAACGACGGGAGAGTACTGGAAGCAACCCGGCACCTGAATCTCTTACGGCGGCAGAACGCAGCGTTGCCCTCTGCGGCAGAACGCAGCGTTGCCCTCTGCGGCAGAAGGCAGCGTTGCCCTCTGCGGCAGAAGGCAGCGTTACCCTCTGCGGCAGAACGCAGCGTTGCCCTCTGCGGCAGAACGCAGCGTTGCCCTCTGCGGCAGAACGTAGCGTTGTCCTCTGCGGCAAAACGCAGCGGTTGCACTCTCCAACGTGATGGCGGTAGAGGTAGCAGTCAGCACGGATTGGCTGTGCGGAGGCCATCCATCGAGGGAGGCCAGGCTGGCGGGGCCTACATGGCGACGGGGCATGGCGACGGGCAGGTCCGGACACGGCACACCGAGGTGGTATGAGGCAAGGGGCGGTCTGGCCTGGCCTGGTCTGGCCTGGCCTGGCCTGGGATGAGATCGGATGGGGTGGGGTGGGGTGGGATGGCATTAGTTGGGGTGGGATGGAGTGGGTGAGGCCGACATGGGCTCCATTAGCTGTGTCGCTGCCAGGAAACGCTACCCACTACCCTAGTCTAGTCAGAATGGCCCAGCCGCCTGGGCCGACGACGTAACAACGCTGTACCCGGAGCAGGGCGCGGAGGGACCCGCTGGTGTATGTTCCAGGGTGGGTCCCAGGGTGGGCCTCAGTGGGCGCCATGGACACCCGAGGCCATAACACGTGCGACGAGACAGACGGACACGTCGCCAGGGACAGCGAGGGGTGAGGGAATACTACTAACCTCCAGTCCACATAAGCCACAGGAAGGAAGCATGCGGGCTGAAGGGTCCGCAATAGAGGCTGGGCCGCTCAATAGTGAGCACGTTGAGACCACCACGAGGAGCCAAAGCGTGGGGGGAGGCCCCCTGATGATTGGCTTGGATGATGGAAGGCACAGGCCTGGCAGGCTGGCAAGCACGGCTCTGTGTGTGTGGGGTGGGGGGGGGGGGGCGGCTGTCTATTGAGTGACCGCCTAATTGTGCCACAAACTTAGTGTCGAGCGTTGAACATCAAATGGATGTCTATTCACCGGAAGTGCTCCGCGGCACTGGTCCCCTGATGCATACCGCGGGTACCAGGCTAACGACCTGTGGCTCTGCCTACGACACCTGTGACAGGGAGGCTCCATGCTACTGAGAGTGTCAAACAAAACAATGCCGACATGAACCCCGTGGTTGGGGGTGTGTCCCGTTCGATATAATACAGCTCTATGGCTGGGCGATAATACATGGCTAGATAGCTTGGCGTTTTACGCCACTTTTGGGCACACATTGGCTAAACCGCCGCAGCCCGCTCAGTGTGGTATCCACTGCGCTACGGAGAAACCATCTTTAGACCCCGAGAACAAGGACGCGTCGCGACATCCGAGACGCGCATAGAAACTCGTGGAACGCTGGATCCCACGAGCAGCAAAACCGTCCTTTCCACGAAGAACGCGTTTTGTCGCCAAGCCGACAGCGGATGACGTAGCAGCGGGGTATAGACGGGTCATGGCGCATGAAAACCTGGCAGATACTTGCATGGAGTATTAGAGACACCGCTGAAGCCGTAGTGAAGAAACGAGCGGTACGGCAAAACCAATGTGGTGACGTAAACAGCCGGCGAGCAACATGCAAATACACGGGGAAGAAATCAATCTGACGGAATGGATAGAAGATGGCAGGGACATAAATAATGGAGCCTAGCAATTAAGGGATCGTATCAACGCGCTGAAAGGCTGCCTATTGAGGATATTGATAGGTTAAAAACAGTATGGAGCAGGATGGCAGGGGGTGGGCTGTATATTCAGCACCCTTTAATCAATGCTGGTCATATCGCGTCAATTGGAGAAGGAAGGGAGAGTGGAGCCATGTCCCCGAGGGTAACCACCTACTCTTTGCGAAGAGGGACATGGGATCTTTATCCTGCGACCACACAGACATGAAAGCAGCCATCGACCCACGTGCCGTTAGACTCTCAGGTGGCCAGAGCGCTCAATGCGAGCGCTCCAACACACTGAGCTATCGGATGGCCCCGGATCGCAGGGGGGGGGGGGGGGGTTATAGATGTAGATGATTCATGATTAATGCCATGAGGGGGCAGAATATGTATATATATTCACCATATTCACCATCTGCTTATCCATGTCGTCAGCAAAATAGATAAGATTTGACTACAGCAAGCCTCGGACTATCAAACGAGGTTTAGGACAACAAAGTACTTTTAAAATCTAAAAAAAAAAAAAATTTAAATCTTGAAATTATTTGACAAGTTACATTCATCTGGGCAAATATAAACAGGAACAGAATAGCGCACCAAGAAAGAGAAAACTGTGGTACGAAAGTGGGAGGGAGATAAACGCCTCCAATGAGAACCCAAAGGATGTAGCCCGAAGACCGAAATGATTGTCGACAGCCAATCAGTTAATGGCAAACACGGTACTATCAGATAGCCCGAAGGGAAGGGTGGGGTGGTGGTAGAAAGAGGGGGGGGGGGGGGCATCATGGAAGGGGCGAATGAGGCCGAATGTAAACTAGATGACCGCCTGTGCCCTCTATTCCCCGCTGCACGCATTGACCTCGCCGGCAGTCTGGACCAAGTTAAAAACGCCCGCGGGCGGAGGGGCGGGCGGTCAGGCGGGCGGGCTGGGGTTTGTGCTGGGTGGGGGAAGGGGGGGAGGGGGGTACGGGGGGGGGCACACAACATACAGCCCACAGTATCTCTCCAGCCTCAGTGCACACACTCACCAGACCCACAACTTCAGCGGATGCTCATTAAATTAAGCGGTAAATAGGCATGAATGAATTGGTGCTTTAAGCCACCTTTGTGCACAGTTGTGCCAAACCGGGCCAAGGAAAGAAGACCAATCCTGTGATTCATAACCCGGGTACGTGTGAATATCAGTGGACTACCAACTGAACAAGTGGACGTTCTACGAACTCCGCCATCGGGGTGCCCTCTCCCCCTGCCCCACGGGCCATTCACCTACCCACCCACTCACGTTCAGGTCTCAGCCCCCGAACAGTGAGTGCAGCGTGAGGAGTACTGAGAGCAAAACATGAGTGGTTGAAGTCAAGTCCGGCCGCTTATAACACGGAGCCATATACATGTATCCATGTGTACGCGCCCAGCACCCCCCCCCCCCCCCACCCTTGAGCACTGATACCGTACATAGATGGACTGGGGCAGCCCCCCCCCCCACCAGCCACGCCGGCGGTCGTGGTGTCGGTATCTGACCCCATAGGTGTGAGGCAATTACCCCCGGCAATGAGGGGGCACCTGGCCACCTGGACCAATTACTGCGCCCCTCAGATCTTCACGGGCGTCATCGCCACGGCTTGGCAACGACCCGGGATGCATCCAGCTATGCTTATAAACCCTGCTGGCAACAGCCCTCCCCCACCCCCACAGTAATACAGTGAAACTCCCCAGCTTATCATGGCCACCGCTTCAAATTGGACGGATGGGCAAGCGATTCTATGACCCAGCCCCTCCCCTTCTCCAACCCTACCGTAAATAATACAGTGAAACTCATCCTATGACGGCCACCACTTCAACGGAGACTCTTGAGCGAGCGATTCTGTGGTTTTGTAAATCATGTTTGTACTCTCAACGCGTTGTTAAGGTAACATCTGTCGGATTTTATCTATTCCATAAGTTATTACTGTTAAACTTTTCGTTTCACCAAATTGATGGTATTATTTATTAGATTCACTGCAACATGAATGTAAATTACCTCCTAAACCCGGACAAGGGAGTATCTGGCCAAAAACATGTTGCTAAGTAAGTGGCCACGACACGCAGGTGCGTTATGGCGGTGGGTAGCTATCACAGGCACCATCCACCAGACGGCGCGTCATTAGTGGTCTGCCATAAACATTAAACCGCGGTGCATAAAGAAGCCATGCCGAAGCCATGAAGTAAACACACTCTGCCAGCGGTGAGGACGCTGTCCCTATGTTACACCGCCAATTACACCCGATGAACCCGTCCCGTGAAGGACACAGCCGGCAGCGCCACCTATGTATATATATACACCGTGGTCAGCTGACTGGGATCTGTCGTCAGGACCGCTTTGCTTCTGCCGTCTTTTACAGAGACCGAGAAGCAGGAAACCAAGCGCCGAGAGAGAGAAACGGTCAAGGAGGCAGGAAACCAGGTGCTGACGGCAAGATAGGGGAATAGAGGCAGGGAACCAGGTGCTGACGGCAAGATAGGGGAATAGAGGCAGGGAACCAGGCGTCGATGGCAAGACCGCGGTCAAAGCGGCAGGGAACCAGGCCTCGATCGCAAGATAGGAAAATAGAGGCAGGGAACCAGGTGCAGAGGGTAAGATAGGGGTACAAGTGGCAGGCAACCAGGCGTCGATGTGAAGACCGCGGTTAAAGAGGAAGGGAACCAGGCCCCGATGACGGTTAAAGAGAAAGGGAGCCAGGCGCCGATGGCGATTAAAGGCGGCAGGGAACCAGGCGCCGGCGACAAGATAAGGTAAAGAAACGGGTAGCCAGGTGTTTGACCAGAAACCGCAGACGCCAAGGTCACCAGCCGTAAGCGCATAAGAATGTGGTGACAGCGGCCGGCCTTGTTGTTGTGACTACGGAGGCGTCACACCAGGGGTATTTGGTGGGAACCCCGGGCATAACTCACGTGGCCGCGGTCACTATGGCAACATTATGGCTGCTTACTCATCTCCTCGTTCCCAGTCACGCCACGCCGCAGTGCAGCTGTATCTTATGGTTCGGCTTTCCATGCAAACACAATCGTAACTCGCTGGGACATCAGATACCCGCTCAGCCACGTCTGTCGGTCGCCGTGGCAACAACGTTGTGACGTCATACATGCGCGCAGTGAACAACAAACAACAAGATAATTTAAACTAAAACTCGCCTATTTAACTTGCAAAAAGGGGCCAAATCGACAGCATGACATGAGTTTGAACAAGAGACAGATGCGCTGCTCTTACTCCTGTCATCCCGAAGGGCGTACAGTGAGCCTTTCTCCACAACCCACATGGCGCATCAAGCAAGGCTCCCATGTGACCCGAATGATTCCTACACACTGGCTGGTAGCTGGTCAAACCGGCCATCTTGACGGCTAAACTGAGCACCTAGACGCCTACATCAGCCACTTGGACGTCTAAAAGGCTATGGGTACGTCTACATCAGTCACTTAGACATCTAAAAGGCTATGTGTACGCCTACATCAGCCACTTGGACGTCTAAAAGGCAATGTGTACGTCAACATCAGTCACTTAGACATCTAAAAGGCTATGTGTACGCCTACATCAGCCACTTGGACGTCCAAAAGGCTATGGGTACGTCTAAATCAGTCACTTGGATGTCTAAAAGGCTATGTGTACGCCTACATCAGCCACTTGGACGTCTAAAAGGCAATGTGTACGTCTACATCAGCCACTTGGACGTCTAAAAGGCTATGGGTACGTCTAAATCAGTCACTTGGACGTCTAAAAGGCTATGGGTACGCCTACATCAGTCACTTGGACGTCTAAAAGGCAATGTGTACGTCAACATCAGTCACTTAGACATCTAAAAGGCTATGTGTACGCCTACATCAGCCACTTGGACGTCCAAAAGGCTATGGGTACGTCTAAATCAGTCACTTGGATGTCTAAAAGGCTATGTGTACGCCTACATCAGCCACTTGGACGTCTAAAAGGCAATGTGTACGTCTACATCAGCCACTTGGACGTCTAAAAGGCTATGGGTACGTCTAAATCAGTCACTTGGACGTCTAAAAGGCTATGTGTACGTCTACATCAGTCACTTGGACGTCTAAAAGGCAATGTGTATGTCTACACCAGTCACTTGGACGTCTAAAAGGCAATGTGTACGTCTACATCAGCCACTTGGACGTCTAAAAGGCTATGGGTACGTCTAAATCAGTCACTTGGACGTCTAAAAGGCTATGGGTACGCCTACATCAGCTACTTGGATGTCTAAAAGGCAAAGTGTAAGTCTACATCAGCCAGCCACCTGGACTTTTGGGCCGGACACCTGCACGTCGGAAACCGGCATAATCGCACATTCATACCCAATGTCGGATTATAACAGGGTCTTGCATCTTAAGTGTGGAAAATATGGAAAAAAAGACGTTTTCACAAAAACTCTTTAATCTGATGAAGGGAAATGCCGACAAAGACTTCAATGCAATGTTTGGCCCCATGGACGAAGTCTGAGTCATTGGCTGACCCTGGTGTGCTTGCCAAGGTGTGCCGAGGGAAGAGGGACGTGGGGCGGGGATGGGGAGACGGGGATGGGGGCGCAGACCAGCTGATAGCGTCAAGTACCTGCCAACACACCACCGCTCAGCAGGGCAAAGAGGGCTGGCTGTCTGCGGGACACGGGTTCCAGATAGCCGCCCCTTTGCTCACAGTTGGGGAGCAGGGGGAGAGGCGTGGATGGGGGGTGTACACTGATTCGGGCAAGGCTCCCCTTTTAGGCCTGTGTAGATGTCCGAGAGTTGGGGAGTGGGGCGTACAGAGAGGAAGAAGAAGGGGGAGAGGGGGAAGGGAGGAGAGGGGCAAGGGGGAGGGGGGAGGGGGGAGGGGGAGGGGGAGGGCAACGTGGAGCCGAATATTGGGCGAGGGTGCTACACACTGGTGGTGGTGGTGGTGGTGGTGATGGTGGGTGGAGGTGTTTTGCGATAGGGGAATCGGGTCTTTCAGCGTGGCCAGGACAGCAGCTGTTGGCAGCGGTACTCCACGCTCTGAGGACGGCCGCGGCAACAACTCCACAACTCAGTATATTACAACGTAACATAGCCACCCGCGCACATGGCGATGTGGGTACGGCAGGCAACCGGGGAGGGGGCGAGGGGCAGGGGTAAGGGCAGGGGCAGGGGGACGCCGTGCAAGGGGAGGGAGGGGGGCGAGAGGAGGGGGAGAGAGGAGGGCGTGAGCAGCACGGAGTGAGAGGAGGGTGCGAGGGGCAGGTTTCAGACAAGGGCATGAGAGGCGGGTGTGAGGAGGCGCAGGAGGGAGGGACCAGGGGTGGGGAGCGAGGTGAGGACGCAATGGCGAGGGTAGATAATGATTGAAAGGAAGGGATGAGGGGGGGGGGGGTGGGGATAGGATAGAGGGTGAGATGGAGGATTGGGTGGGGGGAGGAGACCGGGGTGTGTGGCGGGAGGAGGCCGGGGTGGGCTGGAGTGGGCTGGTGCTACAGGCCATAGGTTCATCCCCCTGTACGGCTCCTTATCGGCCTGTCGCCGCTGATCACGGGTGGTAGGTCGTTACCCACGGGCGCAGGTTGTCACTGAGTGACTGGGCGATAACACGGCACAAAGACTGACCACGCAGCCAGAGGAACAGAACCGTCCGGCGTGATCCAGCGTTGCGTTCCGTTACCATGCCAATTTCTGATCCTGAGACGACACGGGCAAAGTTACCGGAAACACCTGGCCGAATGGAGATCTAACATCCCAGTCGACAGGTGAAATTGTAGAATTGGAAGAAAAAGAAACGGTTGGCTTAGCCCAGATGTAGGTCAGATCCTATTAGGATCCAACTATCAAACGAGATAGGAAGACGAAAAAAAAGTGTGTGTGTGGATGGGGGTGGTGGAAGGAGAGGACGAGGGTGGGGTAGCGGGGGGGGGGGATTAGCTGCAGCGCTGGCCTCCAATATGAAATACCCATGACTCAGCCAAACCCGATCTCTCACAGCATGTAATCAATGCACGCCAAATATCAACAAGGTATTTCCTCGCATACATGAATAGCGTGCAGTCTGACATTCCTACACCCCCCCCCCCCCCCCACACACACACCTCCCACTCCCCTTCCCTTTGAGACACAACTGGATCCGGATTCCCTGCGGTCGGGAATGCACGGACTCCTCTAACCCGGACGTCATGTAAAACACTACACCACACACATGATACTCCCGCTACACTGTGTTATCATGGGCCCTGACAATGGCGGTCGGTTATTGTAATTACATCAGCGTAAAAGCTTAATCGGATCACCAAAATTGACAAAGCGATATATATTTAAGCATGGGGTAAAACACAACTTATGCCAGTCCAAAAATAGAAAGTAAATAGTCAAAGCTCGATAAACATTAAAAAAGAAAGGGATATGTGAGTGCTTGAAACCACCTATAAGCGCAAAACTAAGCCCCACGACCAAAGTGACCATTTGATGACAAAATGAAACGGTACATTTATTAAAAAAAGCAAAAGAAATGGCATTTTCCCTTTTATGCTGACATGTCGATTTGATGTTTTCCACGTACGGCGTAGATAGACATCGGCTGATATAACAGAGATTTCAAAACCAGGAGCCTTCGGTTTGAAATAGGGTTCAGTTGCCATGGATATGATGAGTCAGAACTTGCCATACTCGGATCACACCCCCAGCGGCTGATGATGACAACTCGCCGGGGAGGTACAGTCAGCCCAAACCGTCCCATATTACATCTACACCCCCCCCCCCCCTTCCGGGCCAAAAACACAGACCCACCTTTCAACTGTATACAAATTAAGCATCTCCGTATCAACATTTTGGTTATCTGGGGGGACCTTTTTTCCCAGGCGGATAAATATCCCCAGGGCATGTTAATCGCAAATACTCGAGTACATTTTGGCTTGTTTTCCCAGCCGATAGCAGGCAAAACGTAGCAGCGTTGGGCGGAAGACACTTATTTACACATGACCACGACCTGTTCAGGCCGATGTTTAACTAACAAAGGTGAAGCTAATTGGCCCTCTAAGGTGCAGACCTAGTCCTCCGGTCTTTTACCTGCAGGGGATAAACCTACGTATCCCATCAAGATAACCTCGCCATCTTCATCGTTAAAGAGTAAACGGAACAGCTCATACCAACTAGGGTGACAAAAAGCTCGATAAAGATATACAATGCGAGCCCCCCCCCACCCCCTTTTTTTTTATAAAATCACGTCGCGAGGGGAAACAGGGAGGCGAGGTGCATCCGGTGCCACGAGCAGAAATCACGTGACAAGCATGGAAGCAGACGGCAACGGCATCAACAACGCTCCCTGGCGAGAAAAGTGGTCTCAGTTGAAGACGGCTGATGACAATGATCCACATTCAGGGCAGTCTCCCTGTCACACTGGTTGCCACACAGCTGGGCTCCGGCCTTTTTTTTTAAACTCTTCACCCCATTCATCATGTTTTTTAACCCTGACTGCGTGTCACTCGCCAAGCTTACGTGTGGGCTGTGAGGAGGGGAGGGGTGTATGCCATGCCGCCCCCACCGAGACGCCGGGCGGCCAAAGACTACCTCTCATTATATTCTGTAGTTTTGCAACCGCAGTTGGCGCAAAAAAAATATATGTAAGTGTGTGAATAAAATACATGAATGTGACAACTCAAGTCGACAGGAATCAACTTTTAACTAGTAACCTTTTCCGTATATAACTACATATTTATGCCAACGCCCATTGAGCGTTATTAACTATGACAAGGGGACCGATAATTGGAAATTTCGGCCCTCCCCTAGAGATGATGTCCTTCCCCTTGGACCACATTCAACATACAACAAAGCCCGTCGAAACTGGAGTGGTATAACGCGAGATGGGGGCATCTGTACCACCAATAACCGGCAATGCAAGGCTGGTGCTTTAAGCCACTTTTGTGCACATGAAGATTAAGTTTGGATGAAGAACCTCCCAGGCTAATGAAGCGATATAAAACATGCGCCATCTGCTTCCATCTGCCATGGTTCGAACCCACGACCTGTTTGCTGATCTGCAGCTCAGTTCACAGACAAACTGAGCTAGGGACGGCCCACGGTACCTGAACGTGACGACCCCATCAAAGGCTTAGGCACAGAGTGGCCATAGCTTGCATTGCGGTAAAGACGGATGTAAACTTGCATTGGCTTCAGCCTGTAAGCGCTGGGTCAGCGCTAGCTGCCATGGGTCACCGTTGCCGACAGCTCCATAAGCCAACAGCCAACACAGCTTGCCTGGCGCTTCGTGTCTCCTGCCGTACCATACCGTCTCGTACCGTTTCGTACGGCCCTGGGCACCAACTCTGGGGCCTTCCTGGTGTAGAGCTGAGCGCACTAGACCATGGATCAATAGGTCCTGGGTTCGAATCCGGGCCTTGACATAAACTCTGGGACCTCCCTGGTGTAGTGCTGAGCGCACTAGACCGCAGATCAACAGGTCCTGGGTTCCTGGCCTGAGCAAATACACCCATTATGGCGTCGTAGGCTCAGCATTTTACAATATTCAAAACAGTTCATACAGTCCTCTGCTCAAAACGGTCAAAAGAGGACACTATATTACACAGTTGATATACATTTAACGCCTATATTCTTCACTCCCCATCGAGATGATTCATATTTTCCTCCACTTATATATATTTAGGTATTGTAATTCCGGCCAAAGATTTCGCCGGTGAGATCAAACGATCGGTAAGTGCCTTCACCGTGCAGCGAACTATTTCCAACTTGATAAGTATTGACAGGAAATCCCTCTGACGATAGAGATACAACCTCACCCTCTACGGTAAACAATCATACAAACCGGTCAACGAGCTATAACCAGCATGAAAAAGCGCAAGGAGAGCGCCGACATGGGTAGGGGGGGCGGGGGGAGGGGGGGGGGGGGCAAACGTTAGCATCTCTGTTTGTGTGGTCGGTACTGAAGAGGAGAAGTTTATTTGCCTCATTTCCGACGGCTGCCATTTCTGTATCTCTG
This sequence comes from Arenicola marina, assembly GCA_964019135.1. Taxonomy (NCBI): domain Eukaryota; kingdom Metazoa; phylum Annelida; class Polychaeta; family Arenicolidae; genus Arenicola; species Arenicola marina. Next base: position 39,648,085 of record OZ025261.1, read on the forward strand.
TACATGAAAGTTATTTCCCGTGTCAGTGGGATATCCGGTTGGCTTGGTAGCTGCTATCAGTTCCCATGGGCACAGTGCTCTACCACCGACTGCAGCCAGAGCCGATACTGTCTGAGTGGTGGTAAAAGTCCCACATTTCTTCAGCCAGCCCAACGCTAGGTTAAAAAATCTACACACGAAGGCCCCGTTATTCCTGTCCTACAGGCCGGCAGCGTGCGACTTAATAAAGCTTCCAGCAGCCTGTAGGGTGGCGTCCAATTGTGGCGTATGACAAGGCAGTGACATCATAAGCCATCGTGCGCATATTACATGAATCCTGCGACCAAAAAAACCCAGTCACGAAGAACTGGAGAATTCCACGAATTCCCATGCACTAGTTTGTGACCATGCGCCGGACTGACGCAATAGACACGTGTGTATCGAGGAGTGTCCCCGTTACACGATAGCTGTCCCTTTGGGTATGTTTTGAGACCCGTATTGCTGAAACATACCGATATCATTGCTATTGTAATATGTAGTTCATTGACACGATTAAAACACCCTATATCGAAATGGTCAATGCACTTGTCTTTTAGTTGACTGCGAAGCCTAGAATGAAATCCCTTTCAGACGCTATAGTGATAGCCTCATACTAAAGACCCAGAGACACTGGCAGACTGGCGAACAGACTGAATTAGAATACTGTAGTCAATTAAAGCTGATATAGAAGTCCCGATAAACTTAACTCCTGGCAAGCTGAAGGCAGACTTCTACTGAATTTCCTCCGAGCTGGTTGCCGGTACGAATCATCCACATCTCCCACCCACAATCACTGCCGGAACAGTTCAATGCCAAGGTCATTTATATGCCAGACGGCTACAGGGGACCCGACTTGAGGAGACACTGTTGTTGCGCCACGGACCACGACATGGATATAACATGGAGCGGGGGGGGGGGGGGGGGGGCGTCAACAGTTCGCCTTGGATCTGCTGATAAGCTTCACGTCTGACCCAGCGGACAGCTCATCATGACCAGATGTCATGTGCTACACATCAGGCAGAAACCAAAAGCAACTACATAACAGTCAGTCGCTAAAAACTTTGCGGTTCATCAATCATATTTCCAAATAAACTGGATAAGTTGGCTCCTGACTCCACGAGCCGCCTTCTTTCTGAAGCCTCGTGAGACAGTCGCAGTTTCCGATGGCCAAGGTATTACAGAACATATATAAACGACCTTCAAACAAAGGTCAAAGAAGGTCAAGGTGGTAAACTGACCACTTGAAGTCGGCCTCGGCAGCGGAAACAACAGGACTTGTATACAGTGTAAATTCCTGTTCTCCTCTGCCGAGAAGGCCTAGGAAGGCCAGGGCCTAAGCATTAAGTAAATATTTAGCACCTGCAGCCACGTGCATTGCCAGGAGCTGTGACGTCCGCCAGATGACGAACACGTGGAGACCCCGCTCACAGGGACGACCTCTAACTCTATCAAATTCACTGTCAGGACCTTCATTCGCCAATACGTGTCAAGCAAATCAAAGTACATTCACCAATTCCATTATAAAATATGCTTCAAGTAGATATATGTTGGTGCTTTACGACTACTGGGACTTTAAAAACTACTAGGACAAGTAACCTATTGGGACAAACGAATGAGAATGTGTGAAGCATGCGCCAGATACACCCGACAGCTTTCCAACCCATGACCTGCTGCTTAGCCCGTTTACAAACTGAACCTTAGCCAGGAACGATCGTTGGCTATATGTTTTAAATGATGGCAAAATCTATGCCTTTGTACTTTGTTGTACATGGGTTACTCTAACCGCGCAAAGAGTTCACGCACTGCGTCAAATATAATTGGATCAACTCGTTGGTGCGACGGTGAAATGCATCAGAAATGAAATTGCCACGTTGCTACCATTAAGAGAGCGGTATGGAACAAAATGGCATATTCAACAACTGCCTATCCATTTCATTTATCCATTCCCGCGGGTATACTACGATCCTTTGGGTCGGCGCACCGACCGGCGCACCGACCGGCCCAGCTTAAGGACCACTGGGGACCGCCAGAGTAAAGGAAAAACCCCGGATCGACTTCGTTTAATCAGATCTCTCTGAGGGACAGTTTTGGCGGGAAGAGGCAGACGACATGGATTCCTCCTATCGGGGACTGGCATCACGGGTGCCCGGAACGGGTGCTCGTATGGCTCGTCCAGTCGGCTGGATAAGTGGATGGTCAATGGGGCCTATGAACCGGCCTCTCTACAGTATGTGTGCGTGGGGGAGGGGCTTCCAAAGAGAGGCCCCAGTTAGCGTCCACTCTTGACCCCTCGACACCCTGTATGGCGGCATGGCGCCAGGGGGCCGGCCAGAACCAATCGAAGGCATCAGCTCGGCGTACGTATAAAACCGCGGAACAGCGGAATGACCGCCAACTGTATAAATCTCGACGCCGGCGAGGGGGTCTATCCCCACCGAACCCAAGGAGAATGCTTAAATCAGGCAATTAAAGAGACCCAGTAACTTGGCCACATTTCGCTCTACAAGTTCCTTGTGCACCCGCGACATACGATGAAGGGGTATTAAACACGTCTAGCCTGAGAGTGTTTGAGTAAGGCTGAGGTAGCCATAATGTAAAGAGGAAATGTGTGCTACTTGGGGCACTAAATACTATACACAAAGCCTGTAATCTTCCTCGTGGTGGAGAAGTGGCGCCCTTAGACCGGAAGTAGCGGAAATGTCTAGCAGCGAGCTCAACTTACAACACGATTACAGCCCTGAAAAAATACAGTCGACTGAAAAATAAAAGAAGCGGTCCCACGCTGTCTCTCAGTCGTCTTATACATAGCTGTAACGGAATGAATGCATGGTGGGCACGACTTAGCAATCAGATCTACGGCCCGAGGTGGCCGGCGCCCGAGCTGAGCAGGGTGTAATACCAGGGCAAGGGCCGGGGACCAGCCAGGAACGACGGGGCCAGCCAGCCAGCCAGCCAGCCAGCAAGCCAGCCAGCCAGCAAGCCAGCAAGCCAGGCACAGAAGGAGCTCTCCCCGCCCGCCCCCTGTCCACCGACCCCTTGGTCTTCCTTCAACCCCGCTGAACAGGTCGAACCAGGCCGTCCCGGGGGGCAATAAATAACTAGAGCCAGAGTCTTGCTCGGGATCAGCTACATCCAGGCGGTCTTAAGCCCGCTGGTAGCCCAGGATCTCCACAGCTAGCCCTATTAATCAATACTCGCTGCCATTTGCTCAGAGGAAGCCGGCCTAACGCGCGGCAAGGATCCACACATATACATATATATATACATGTATGTGTGTGTACAGCCCCAACCTAGCCCTCCACTGGCCATCTGCTCCACCAGAACACATGTTGGGCTGAGCCGTCGTGCCAGTAGTATAGCTCATATATAACTCACATAGGTCATTTACTATAGCCATCGATTTCATGGGACGATAACATGGAAGATGGACCATAAGCTGATTTACCCGGATCCTACATTCTGGTAGCGATAATGACAGGAAGCGGGAGCGGGGGCCGGGTGGGGGGGGGGGGGGTGTAATAAAGAGCGTATGATTACTTGATATTCAACGATATTAGGCATCAATTAATGAGTGCGACTATAACAAGAAAACAAACAAAGCCACATTTTATTCGTCTGCTAAATCCCAACATGAGACCGAAATCACAGCGCATAATCTGGAAATTAAAAAATGGATCAAGCCACGAGGACAAATTTTTGGTACTTTATATCACTTCCCTTACTATAGTCACTATAACAACAAAATATGTATTGTATTGTATTATATATTGCCTTCAAATCGTTTCCACGCTCAGTGCAGTCCATATGCTATGGAAGTACGATGCCAAGAGAGGGAAGCCAAATGACCTTAAGAATGAAACCCAGCCAGGGCCCTCCACGTGGTCGTTACCAGCCTCCCCCGGTCGGCCCACGGGTCCGGCCCCACAACCACCGTATCCAGCCACCGCCCTCCACGTGGTCGTTACCAGCCTCCCCCGGTCGGCCCACGGCTCCGGCCCCACAACCACCGTATCCAGCCACGGCCCTCCACTTGGTCGTTACCAGCCTCCCACGGTCGGCCCACGGCTCCGGCCCCACAACCACCGTATCCAGGCACGGCCCTCCACGTGGTCGTTACCAGCCTCTCCCGGTCGGCCCACGGCTCCGGCCCCACAACCACCGTATCCAGGCACGGACTCGGGGCGCAGTGACAGCCTGACAAACGCATAAACATCTCGAAGATTATGTCGCGACGCCCATAAAGTGCTAGAGTTACCCCTCATGACAGGGAGATGATAAAACGGTAGCCGGGTCCCTGTCTTCAGCGCCTCAAAACAGAGCCGTACTACGCCCAAAAATCCCACGAGGGGGGTCATTTTTTGTGTGTTTTCGGTATGTGGTATGGAATATGCCGACCGCTGCCTGTTTACGCGGGGGTCTTTGAAGGTTCTCTCCCCAGGAGAGCTTCAATAAGAGAAAGCAGATGAGAGGGATTTAGTTTTTCTTTTGTATGTTTGTTTCAATCGGCCTTGTCAAGCGGATACAATGGGCCAAAGTCCACGGGAGTTCACTCTTTAAAAGCTCTTTCCAATGTCTACAAAATGTCGCCCTTTGGTGGCATGTATCTTTTGGTATATCTCTGGGCCGAGCGCTTGGTTCGCTTGGTGTTTATAGCTTTATATCGCAAAGAGTAGGGGGTTACCACCGGAAACATGGCTCCACTCTCCCTTCCTTCTCCCATTCACACGATATGACCAAAAGTGGTTAACGCGTCCTGAAGATATAACCAATCATAGTATTATATGTAGCAGATCGTACAGCCATACCAATGTGAAGGGGGGGGGGGGGTGTACGCAGAAGCATGGGGGTCGGACGACCCAAGCGTCTTGAGGTGACCTCGTTGTGGGTCAGAGGGTTAATTTGACCCACGCCCTGCTCCCATCTACCTCACTGCCATACGACGCACGGATCGAACCGTGTTTAGGCCACTTTGGCGCACAAAATACATTATTAACCACATGGCTCACTAGATGGAATCTCAATTCATCAGTTACCTACGATATGGCTCAGTGGCGGGCGGCGCTAAATTCTGCCCCGGTTTTGCCCTGTAGCAAACAGCCTTTATCGTAAAGGGAAGCGGGTCGTGCAGCGAGAGTGGCACCCTTCCGTCAATTCATACCTACGCCATGGTGTCGCCACGGCAGCGAGGAGACATCACACCACACAGGGCTACTATAAACACAGGAGACGGGACACCTCGTGGCAGACAAGTACATTTCATGTCGCGTCAGCTGCAGACAACGGCTGGCTGACGCGCCAATCGCCGGGCGCCCTCCGAATCGATATCGCCGACAATAGAAAGGCGTTCCGTACACACAGTATATAGTGGCCGGCCATGAATGGGGGAGACAAGTATGTGTGGAGAACGTGACTTAAGCAGGACAGCCAGCCGAAAGTGGACCGCCGGCGGCGTCCACCGCCCACCACCACCACGGGCTGGGGTTGGTGTCCTGCCCAAGCCGGCGGGTGCCCAAGGGACGGAGGCCACGTGGCCTCGTGGGGTAATAGGAATCCGGATGGGGGATCCATCCATATCGTATCCCACGAGGTTGAGGAATACATGAGTTATCCCGAATGGTTCGAATCGTTTTATCTGAGCACAAGCCCTACCCCTCGGACAGAACAGGATATTAATAACACATTGCGTACACTTTACCTAGGACCAGTTGTCGAGAATAACAAACCCTCCTAACGCCATCCCATTATGTTAACGCAATGGTAAGGTAAAAGGTTTATCTTGGGTCCAATGTTACATCAGTTTAGGATTTTAGAGTAAATGAAACTCAAGTCAAGAAGTTGAACATTGTAATAATTTACGGGGAATTGAACATATCCACAAGGTGACTCACCGTAGATAAGATTGTGTTGTTTAGGCTATTTCTTGCGAGTACCCGTATTATAAATAATAGTGGATATACCTGGCTCGGTTAGGGTTCAGACCTTAAATTTGTAACGTCATTGGAATACCGTTAACGTGGAAGACAACTGAGCTGCTCACCGAATTGCATTTAATCAAATCCGATATTGACTACAATGATGGGAGACCGCCTTCCCACAATGCCCCGACCCGCCACATTGCATTTCAAACAGTTTACACCCAGACTTCCTTCCGACTTCCGCTCAAACACGGATATCCGGTCGGGGACTAGCGGCGACACCCGCATGGAGCTACGAGTCTCCGCCAGCGTAGGCCGACAGATAGATAGATAGACAGACGAACAGATAGACAGACAGATAGACAGACCGACAAAACGGGTCGAGTTTTTTGCGGCAGCGACCCATAGCAGCAAACATTGACCCACCATTGTGTGCCTGCAATCAACAGTCGGTTGAAAAAGTCCCAACAAGACCAGGGCATGGCGGCTACAGATGGCCACCATCAGCCACCAGAGGGAGGCACAGGTCTGCTGGAGGTGTGGTGAGGGGTTCTGATAGAAACAAGGCATGGGAAAGGCATACCGGTACCCACTCTGAACCCTGTTTTCATCCTTCCGAGAATTTAAACATCAACTTTCTGACCCAAATTCAACGCTTTATTGCAAGGATTCTGGAATCAATCTCCACTGGATGGTCCTTGCCCCAGTCTAGTTCACGTGACCCCCAAAACACATATCCATTCATTAGTTATACCAGAACATATGTGTTGGCACATACATCCGACATCATTCATCTCTACAACACCGTGCTACAGTTTACCTGGTGTCGGATCAAGCGTCAGCCCCCCCCCCCCCACACTTCCACTCCCCAACTGATCTGACCCCATGGGGCTATCGAAAGATCAGAGATGTGAGGGTAAAGGAGCGGGTGGGTGTGGGGGGGGGGGGGAGGCATGCCAGGGTATCGCTGTTTAACAACACACTAGAGTATAGGCTGACATCGGGTATGTTAGAGGCACGTCGAGCGGCTGCGGGCTGCCTGCCTATGGGGGGGGGGGGGGGGGGCTGCGGGCTGCCTGCCTATGGGGGGCTGTGTGGGGGCTGCCTGCCTAGTCAGTGGGGGCTGTGGACTGCCTGCCTATGGGGGGCTGTGGACTGCCCACCTATGGGGGGCTGTGGGCTGCCTGCCTATGGGGGGGGGGGGCTGCGGGCTGCCTATGGACGGCTGTGGGCTGCCTGTCTATTGGGGGCTGTGGCTGCCTCTCTATGGGGGGGGGGGGCTGCCTGCCTATCGGGGGCTGTGGACTGCCCACTTATGGGGGGCTGTGGGCTGCCTGTCTATGGGGGCTGTGGGCTGCCTGTCTATAGGGGGCTGCGGGCTGCCTGTCTATGGGGGGGCTGTGGGCTGCCTGCCTATTGGGGGGCTGTGGGCTACCTGTCTATGGGAGGGCTGTGGGCTACCTGTCTATGGGGGGCTGTGGGCTGCCTGTCTATAGGGGGCTGTGGGCTGCCTGTCTATGGGGGGGCTGTAGGCTGCCTGCCTATTGGGGGCTGTGGGCTACCTGTCTATGGGGGGGCTGTGGGCTACCTGTCTATGGGGGGCTGTGGGCTGCTTGCCTATTGGAGGCTGTGGGCTACCTGTCTATGGGGGGCTGTGGGCTGCCTGCCTATTGGGGGCTGTGGGCTACCTGTCTATGGGGGGCTGTGGGCTGCCAGCCTATTGGGGGCTGTGGGCTACCTGTCTATGGGGGGCTGTGGGCTGCCAGCCTATTGGGGGCTGTGGGCTACCTGTCTATGGGGGGCTGTGGGCTGCCTGCCTATTGGGGGCTGTGGGCTACCTGTCTATGGGGGGCTGTGGGCTGCCTGCCTATGGGGGGCTGTGTGGGGGTTGCCTGCCTATTGGGGGCTGTGGGCTACCTGTCTATGGGGGGCTGTGGGCTGCCTGCCTATTGGGGCTGTGGGCTACCTGTCTATGGGGGGCTGTGGGCTGCCTGCCTATTGGGGGCTGTGGGCTACCTGTCTATGGGGGGCTGTGGGCGGCTTGTGGAACGCGCTGTAAGGATATTAGCGGCAGCACGAGGTCGTATCCGCTTGCACATTGCGAAGGAAAGCGAGGTCGTGGCCCGCCTGTCCAGAACCCCCCCCCCCCCCACGACTACCCCCCCCCCACCGGACCGCACGCCAAGCACGTCCAGGGAGTGATGTTTTAGGGCCATCTTTATGTACACATGGGACAAACCGGGCCCATACACCTCCTGGGCCCGGGAATGGGGTTGGATGAAACGCGCCCCATATGAAGGGGCCAGGGGGCAGGGGCACGGGCCACGGGCGCCAGGGGCCAGGGCCAGGGGGCAGGGGACAGGGGGCAGGGGCCAGGGGGCAGGGGGCAGGGGGCAGGGGGCAGGGGCCAGGGGGCAGGGGCCAGGGGGCAGGGGGCAGGGGGCAGGGGCCAGGGGGCAGGGGGCAGGGGGCAGGGGGCAGGGGCCAGGGGGCAGGGGCCAGGGGGCAGGGGCCAGGGGGCAGGGGCCAGGGGTTAGTAAGCTGGCTTGAGATGGATAGAGTGTTGTGTTAGGCCACCCCTGGGGCACACATGTGGCAAACTTGGCTCGGGAACCTGTTGTGACCAGGAGATGAAAAATGACCCAAACATGTTTGAGG
>OZ025261.1:39656875-39903542 GCA_964019135.1 Arenicola marina
GGAGGCACAGGTCTGCTGGAGGTGTGGTGAGGGGTTCTGATAGAAACAAGGCATGGGAAAGGCATACCGGTACCCACTCTGAACCCTGTTTTCATCCTTCCGAGAATTTAAACATCAACTTTCTGACCCAAATTCAACGCTTTATTGCAAGGATTCTGGAATCAATCTCCACTGGATGGTCCTTGCCCCAGTCTAGTTCACGTGACCCCCAAAAGACATATCCATTCATTAGTTATACCAGAACATATGTGTTGGCACATACATCCGACATCATTCATCTCTACAACACCGTGCTACAGTTTACCTGGTGTCGGATCAAGCGTCAGCCCCCCCCCCCCACACTTCCACTCCCCAACTGATCTGACCCCATGGGGCTATCGAAAGATCAGAGATGTGAGGGTAAAGGAGCGGGTGGGTGTGGGGGGGGGGGGGGAGGCATGCCAGGGTATCGCTGTTTAACAACACACTAGAGTATAGGCTGACATCGGGTATGTTAGAGGCACGTCGAGCGGCTGCGGGCTGCCTGCCTATGGGGGGGGGGGGGGGGGGGGCTGCGGGCTGCCTGCCTATGGGGGCTGTGTGGGGGCTGCCTGCCTAGTCAGTGGGGGCTGTGGACTGCCTGCCTATGGGGGGCTGTGGACTGCCCACCTATGGGGGGCTGTGGGCTGCCTGCCTATGGGGGGGGGGGGGGCTGCGGGCTGCCTATGGACGGCTGTGGGCTGCCTGTCTATTGGGGGCTGTGGGCTGCCTCTCTATGGGGGGGGGGGGGCTGCCTGCCTATCGGGGGCTGTGGACTGCCCACTTATGGGGGGCTGTGGGCTGCCTGTCTATGGGGGGCTGTGGGCTGCCTGTCTATAGGGGGCTGCGGGCTGCCTGTCTATGGGGGGGCTGTGGGCTGCCTGCCTATTGGGGGCTGTGGGCTACCTGTCTATGGGGGGGCTGTGGGCTACCTGTCTATGGGGGGCTGTGGGCTGCCTGTCTATAGGGGGCTGTGGGCTGCCTGTCTATGGGGGGGCTGTAGGCTGCCTGCCTATTGGGGGCTGTGGGCTACCTGTCTATGGGGGGGGGCTGTGGGCTACCTGTCTATGGGGGGCTGTGGGCTGCTTGCCTATTGGAGGCTGTGGGCTACCTGTCTATGGGGGGCTGTGGGCTGCCTGCCTATTGGGGGCTGTGGGCTACCTGTCTATGGGGGGCTGTGGGCTGCCAGCCTATTGGGGGCTGTGGGCTACCTGTCTATGGGGGGCTGTGGGCTGCCAGCCTATTGGGGGCTGTGGGCTACCTGTCTATGGGGGGCTGTGGGCTGCCTGCCTATTGGGGGCTGTGGGCTACCTGTCTATGGGGGGCTGTGGGCTGCCTGCCTATGGGGGGCTGTGTGGGGGTTGCCTGCCTATTGGGGGCTGTGGGCTACCTGTCTATGGGGGGCTGTGGGCTGCCTGCCTATTGGGGGCTGTGGGCTACCTGTCTATGGGGGGCTGTGGGCTGCCTGCCTATTGGGGGCTGTGGGCTACCTGTCTATGGGGGGCTGTGGGCTGCCTGCCTATTGGGGGCTGTGGGCTACCTGTCTATGGGGGGCTGTGGGCGGCTTGTGGAACGCGCTGTAAGGATATTAGCGGCAGCACGAGGTCGTATCCGCTTGCACATTGCGAAGGAAAGCGAGGTCGTGGCCCGCCTGTCCAGAACCCCCCCCCCCCCCACGACTACCCCCCCCCCCACCGGACCGCACGCCAAGCACGTCCAGGGAGTGATGTTTTAGGGCCATCTTTATGTACACATGGGACAAACCGGGCCCATACACCTCCTGGGCCCGGGAATGGGGTTGGATGAAACGCGCCCCATATGAAGGGGCCAGGGGGCAGGGGGCACGGGCCACGGGCGCCAGGGGCCAGGGGCCAGGGCCAGGGGGCAGGGGACAGGGGGCAGGGGCCAGGGGGCAGGGGGCAGGGGGCAGGGGGCAGGGGGCAGGGGGCAGGGGCCAGGGGCCAGGGGCCAGGGGGCAGGGGGCAGGGGGCAGGGGCCAGGGGGCAGGGGCCAGGGGGCAGGGGCCAGGGGGCAGGGGTTAGTAAGCTGGCTTGAGATGGATAGAGTGTTGTGTTAGGCCACCCCTGGGGCACACATGTGGCAAACTTGGCTCGGGAACCTGTTGTGACCAGGAGATGAAAAATGACCCAAACATGTTTGAGGATAGAATCCGGCTCCGTTGGTCTAAAGCTCGATACGCTATCTACTGAGTTATGGGGGTTCCCGCCTCAAGACGCCAATATACATATCAGGACGAAGACAAAACGTTACCGACGGAGAAAGCAATTCTAGTCATTCTAACGCCTATTTCACCGCAAAAACACGTTATTTTGACTACCTGTAGGATATGAGTCACAGCCAGGAAAGTTCTCCCAGGAGATTGCAATCACTAAAACACATACCGCGCCTCTGAACCTGAACCACCTAGACACTTATAGGCACGAAGTTTTAACAGCGCCGGCGCCTGGAAAATGCAACGCATATTTTACTTTTTAATTTTCATACAATTGAAAAGGTGTCCCACAGTAAAACCTCACACACAAGATACCTGTACCGGCTAAACATACCTACAGCCTGTACATCTCACCATAGTTACCGTTTGGACCGTTAGGCTGGTCATGGTGGGCTACGAAAAAGGTACACCGGGAGACCGGCACACCGGGAGACCGGCAAACCGGTACACCGGGAGACTGGTACACCGGAAGACCGGCACACCGAGTGACCGGCAAACCGGGAGACCGGCACACCGGGGGACTGGTACACCGGCACACCGGGAGACCGGCACACCGGGAGACTGATACACCGAGAGACCGGCACACCGGGAGACTGGTACACCGGGAGACTGGTACACCGGGAGACTGGTACACCGGGAGACCGGCTCATCGGGAGACCGGTACACCGGGAGACCGGTACACCGGGAGACCGGGAGACCGGTACACCGGGACACCGGAAAAGGGTACACCACACCGCCATTTATTGTGTTTAGCCACTAAATACACCTCATCAAGGCCGCCTCGTCCTCGGGGTCGCGGTGTCCCCGGCCTGTATTAGTGTATACACGGTACATATACGGTATGTATGTCTCTATGTTGACACACAGCTGTCCGTGACCTCCAGTGTATGGCCCAGGACACCGGGGCCAGTGGCGAACCAACACTAACCAGGCTTACTCCGAAAGACCGCCGTTTACAGCTTAGGAATTACACAATACACAGAAACGACTCTCGACATGATGAACGAATGGACGAAAAGTCTCAGTCCGTCGATTCTTTGATATTGCTTTGAAGGATATAAACCATGAGAAAGTTCTGACAAAGAACCCGCTATGTTGATACCACTGAAACTCCACCAAGCGGTAAAAAATGAACTAAGATACGTAAGATGTCGAGGAAAAAAGTCGCAACTTCTATGCGATTTGGGGGAAAAAACACCGGGGGTCATGTTGGGCTACGATGGAGCAAGTAAGATTCCCAGTTTGGCAGGCCCTGTCGCCCGAACTCTCCTACACAAGACAGATATTGGAGAAAGAAATATCGACGTATGAGGCCATTGTGTACACATATTAAACTAAATTTCCCGAATACTATATCAAAGTGGGGTTGGATGATACATTCCTCGGAAGATTCGTGCGAAGAAGCTCGTTTAATTATATCTAAGTTTCGACCTTGGCGGTATGAAGTTCCCCTCCAGGGTCAACTCAGACGAAGACAACCAAATGCAATGCGTCAGTTATATCTATAATAAAATACACCACGGAAAGGAGTGCCAACAATCCACCTTTATCCCAGGTCCGTCTCTGGTCTGTCTCTATAGTCATCTGTTACTCATCATTTAGCCTCATAAACAGCTAATTAATTGGTACTTGAGTCTCACAGTCTTTGAGCTTTCTGTCGCCAACGGTGTACAACATGGACGACTCGCACGCGACACTCAGGTTCTCGTCCAGATGGTGAAGGCTGGTGCCACAGTATGGTAACCACACGCTGGGTGGGTAACGGTGTCGAATTCAAAAGAAACCGATAAAACTGAACACGTTCACTAATATAACCATCACGACAATTTTATAGCCGGCACGATATTTTAAAAAAACGAGGCTACATGCTTCAGCAGAATAGTTCAGCATGACAGAAAAGCCCTTTAGTTTTCAATGTTCTGTACGATATTTACCCCACCCACGAGGTGCCATTCTTGTGTTAAGTTACCGGAGTGTCTGTCTGTGTTTCCACGGGCCACGTGTCTGACTGACACCTCGCCTGCATCGCCAGCCACGGAGCCATTTAACTCAGGCTCCACGTGTGGCACAGTGGCAAGAACATTACCTCAGCTACAGCAGTGCCACGACCGGGGGCCTGTCTCCAGCCAAGATTTACACAAGGCCCAGATCACAGCGACCGGAGGCCTGTCCCCAGCCAAGCTTCACACAAGGCCCAGATCACAGCGACCGGAGGCCTGTCTCCAGCTAAAGTGTCCACTAAATATCTTCCAATTACAACTTATTACTCATATATCCTATAAATATGTAATTTATTTCTGCGATTTTCACACATCGCAACGAAAAGGATAACAAAGCTTGTGTTATTGTAAAAACGAGGACGAGCGAACGAGGGCCAGCAAGGAGTTTAATAACTTGGTGTTTAGGTCACTTGTTATGATGGGACAGGGCGGTCACCCATTGCCCCATGACACCCACTGATGTACGATATCAAATCAGGGTTGGAGAGCAGCTGCTCAGCATTTATCAGAGGCTAACTCAGCTGAGATGTCCCGCACCTTTTACCTCTGTCAGAAACACGATCCCTCTCTCCTCAAGCAGTCCCCTACGTCCCTCCTCTCTCCACACTCCCTGTCTGGTAACCACTCATCGCTATTCTTTTCGCGTACTGCCCGTTAGGGCTAATGACGACCCACAAATGACATTGACATTAACGACATTGACATCAGTGACATGGACACAAGTGACATTGACATCAGTGACATGGGGGGAGGCATCCATCACAATGAAGCCAGCATTACGTGGACCGGTGTCACCACGCTCAGGCCCATGGCCAAACAACAGGTTTGATTTATGAGCAGATATCTTGGGCCAAACTACAACAGGGCTTATGACAATATAAACACAATGTGCTAACAGCAACACAGTTGCAAACCTAATGTGTACGACTCGGAGGGGGGGGGGGGGAGGGGCGCAAATGTATTTACGGTGAGAGAACTTTTATCTCTGTATGAGATGAGTAAGATAAAGAGGTGATTAGTGAATATATGACCGATACACTTCGCTAACATTATAACACCATCGTCATTTGCTGTCAAGAGAACACCAATGTAACAGGCATTCCTTGCATACACCTAATGGCAGGAGGGTTTATTGAAAATAAGATACACGCTTCTCGCTCCACCAAATGGAAAGTTTTGTCAAGTGCGGGTAAAGGGAACACTGGCCGCCTGGCCCAAGCGAGTCGCTACCACCACCACCACCACCCGGGCCCTATTACACGGACCACGTACGGTAACAGGCTGTCCATAAGGACTGCCTTAACCCTTACACGCGTCCTTGGTCGCGCCGATAACGACAGCACGAGAACTATCAGGCGGGCGATAATGAGGCCGAATCACACACACACACGTCTCTGATAACTATGATTTATAGACCGCGACGCACGTGTGTGCTAAAGACGAAAACAAATCAAGATTTGCGAATTTAAATAGAACAAAGCGCGTTGTAATTAAGGCCACCCTGCGGGTTCTAAATCGAAGGCGCGGTTACACGGCTCCACGTGGTAGACGACCTATAGGACCCCCTGAAGAATGTCCGGCCTTGTGGACCGGAAGTAACGTGGCCGGTACGTAACGTTGTCCATATGGCAAGCAAATTTTTCTTTGCACGCTTGGTTGACAATCGGAGCGGCACTGACTAGCCGTGTTGTCGTGGCAACACGACGGCCGAAGTAACCAGCTGCATAGAACAGGAATCGGTACCACCAGGCAATCGCAGGGTGAATGACTCGAACGCAAAAGTCACGATCTAATTAGACATAAAATGCATTTTTTAAAAATATATTATAACAGTCATGTAGGTTATCGCGAGGTTATCAACAACGAATACATATGTGAATGATCACCTCAAGTGGCAAGCAATTATCATCCGCTAACTGTATATTGATTGCACTCATGCAGAGCTCAGAGTGTCGTGGGTTAAGCATGTACAACTACACATATGACGATAGCTACATGGTAACAATAAAGATCATTAAAAAAAAGGTTGTGGCATGTCAGCCCAGTTGGTAAGGCGGTAGAAAGCCCCATTTCGCTGGCCTCTTCAACGAGAGCCCAGAGACCACAGTATGGTACGGCTGTGTTTTAACACACCCCATGGAGTTTCCATTGACAATAGGTGGTCTAAGATGCTACCACCACCCCAGCTGGATACGCACACTCTATCCCCGGCTTCGTTATCTATCCCATCTCACAGCATTCTGGTCGCCGCCACCGGTCTAGAAGTACCCTCCTCCCGCCACAATGGGTTTCCACTCCCACATCCCAAAGGCTATTAACCGGGACGGAAAGCCGTCATAAACCAGTACGAGAGCCACTTTGCGTTGTCATGAGCACTCCGGCACCGCGTTCTGCTCGGGCCCCGGTCAGAAACATTAGCTCAGCACTGAGAGACTACTGAGTGACGAGCCCACAAGGCCGCAGACAAAACACATTCCCCACACACCCGCCTACTGACAAGACATCCTCTACAGCGAAAACACTGTCTACCGATCCAGACACCGCCTACAGACAAGACATCCTCTACAGCGAAAACACTGTCTACCGATCCAGACACCGCCTACAGACAAGACATTCTCTACAGCGAAAACACTGTCTACCGATCCAGACACCGCCTACAGACAAGACATCCTCTACAGCGAAAACACTGTCTACCGATCCAGACACCGCCTACAGACAAGACATACTCTACAGCGAAAACACTGTATATCGACCAGACACTGTCTACAGACAAGGCATCGGTCTACGGTCTCAAGACATGGTCTATCGACCAGACACCACCTACAGACACCTGTCTACGGTCAAGACATGTCTACCGACCAGACACGTCTACCGACCAGACACGTCTACCGACCAGACACTTGTCTACGGTCAAAACACGGTCTATCGACCAGACACCACCTACAGACAAGAAAGCCTCCACAAGAAACACGGCCTATCGATCAGACACCGCCTACAGACAAGAAAGCCTCCACAAGAAACACGGCCTATCGATCAGACACCGCCTACAGACAAGAAACACGGCCTATCGATCAGACACCGCCTACAGACAAGAAACACGGCCTATCGATCAGACACCGCCTACAGACAAGAAAGCCTCCACAAGAAACACGGCCTATCGATCAGACACCGCCTACAGACAAGAAACACGGCCTATCGATCAGACACCGCCTACAGACAAGAAACACGGCCTATCGATCAGACACCGCCTACAGACAAGAAACACGGCCTATCGATCAGACACCGCCTACAGACAAGAAACACGGCCTATCGATCAGACACCGCCTACAGACAAGAAACACGGCCTATCGATCAGACACCGCCTACAGACAAGAAACACGGCCTATCGATCAGACACCGCCTACAGACAAGAAACACGGCCTATCGATCAGACACCGCCTACAGACAAGAAAGCCTCCACAAGAAACACGGCCTATCGATCAGACACCGCCTACAGACAAGAAAGCCTCCACAAGAAACACGGCCTATCGATCAGACACCGCCTACAGACAAGAAACACGGCCTATCGATCAGACACCGCCTACAGACAAGAAACACGGCCTATCGATCAGACACCGCCTACAGACAAGAAACACGGCCTATCGATCAGACACCGCCTACAGACAAGAAACACGGCCTATCGATCAGACACCGCCTACAGACAAGAAACACGGCCTATCGATCAGACACCGCCTACAGACAAGAAAGCCTCCACAAGAAACACGGCCTATCGATCAGACACCGCCTACAGACAGGGACCACTCAACGGTCAGGACACAGAGAAGTCTACAGAGAAGACACATGTCTACAAAGACACATGTCTACAAAGACACATGTCTACAAAGACACATGTCTACAAAGACACATGTCTACAAAGACACATGTCTAAATAGAAGACACGTGTGTACAAAAAAGACATGAGTCTACATAGAAGACAAGTCTACAGAGAAGACATATCTACATTCCAAGCACACGTCGACAGACAAGACAGCTGTAGCAGAGAAGCACAAGCTGCCGACAGATTTTTTTTTTTTTTTTTTATTAAATATATATTTATTTCAGTATCAATGTGGATAATCCAAGTACATGCTAGTCATAATAAGTGGTATGCATAGCAAACAAGCTTATACAAAAATCAGCAAACATTTTACGGGCTCCCACTTCGTCTTTATACGTTTATATCGCGATGTTAAAATACCTTTTGAAAATTTCGTTACATGTTCTTCGATGTTATAATGATATCTTATAAATGACAGAGCACCTTGGCAGGAAATATTGGTGTTACAGCATTTACAAATGTATATTTATCTCTTTACAATCAAAATAATATGATTACTCAGTAGCTTGTTATCAAAGGGTACTAAATTTCCAAGTATGACGTTTGGTCCCGTTAAATCAACATTGAAATTACAAAGGGAGTCAAACACAATACTAAGCTCAGTCCATACAGCATTTACAACCGGACACTCCCAGAAGAGATGTAAGATTGTCTCAGGTTTATCCGCGCAAAAGGTCGACAGATTGATGAGCCCCACAATATACCGTGTGCAGACCAGACAGCTGTAGCAGAGAAGCACAAGCTGCCGACAGATTGATGAGCCCCACAATATACCGTCTGTAGACCAGACAGCTGTAGCAGAGAAGCACAAGCTGCCGACAGATTGATGAACCCCACAATATACCGTTTGCAGACCAGACAGCTGTAGCAGAGAAGCACAAGCTGCCGACAGATTGATGAGCCCCACAATATACCGTCTGTAGACCAGACAGCTGTAGCAGAGAAGCACAAGCTGCCGACAGATTGATGAACCCCACAATATACCGTTTGCAGACCAGACAGCTGTAGCAGAGAAGCACAAGCTGCCGACAGATTGATGAACCCCACAATATACCGTCTGCAGACCAGACAGCTGTAGCAGAGATGCACAAGCTGCCGACAGATTGATGAGCCCCACAATATACCGTCTGCAGACCAGACAGCTGTAGCAGAGATGCACAAGCTGCCGACAGATTGATGAGCCCCACAATATACCGTCGACAGACCAGACAGCTGTAGCAGAGAAGCACAAGCTGCCGACAGATTGATGAGCCCCACAATATACCGTCTGCAGACCAGACAGCTGTAGCAGAGAAGCACAAGCTGCCGACAGATTGATGAGCCCCACAATATACCGTCTGCAGACCAGACAGCTGTAGAGAGAAGCACAAGCTGCCGACAGATTGATGAGCCCCACAATATACCGTCTGCAGACCAGACAGCTGTAGAGAGAAGCACAAGCTGCCGACAGATTGATGAGCCCCACAATATACCGTCTGCAGACCAGACAGCTGTAGCAGAGAAGCACAAGCTGCCGACAGATTGATGAGCCCCACAATATACCGTCTGCAGACCAGACAGCTGTAGCAGAGATGCACAAGCTGCCGACAGATTGATGAACCCCACAATATACCGTGTGCAGACCAGACAGCTGTAGCAGAGAAGCACAAGCTGCCGACAGATTGATGAGCCCCACAATATACCGTCTGCAGACCAGACAGCTGTAGCAGAGATGCACAAGCTGCCGACAGATTGATGAGCCCCACAATATACCGTGTGCAGACCAGACAGCTGTAGCAGAGAAGCACAAGCTGCCGACAGATTGATGAGCCCCACAATATACCGTCTGCAACCCAGACAGCTGTAGCAGAGATGCACAAGCTGCCGACAGATTGATGAGCCCCACAATATACCGTCTGCAGACAGGACAGCTGTAGCAGAGATGCACAAGCTGCCGACAGATTGATGAGCCCCACAATATACCGTCTGCAGACAGGACAGCTGTAGCAGAGAAGCACAAGCTGCCGACAGATTGATGAGCCCCACAATATACCGTCTGCAGACCAGACAGCTGTAGCAGAGAAGCACAAGCTGCCGACAGATTGATGAGCCCCACAATATACCGTCGACAGACCAGACAGCTGTAGCAGAGAAGCACAAGCTGCCGACAGATTGATGAGCCCCACAATATACCGTCGACAGACCAGACAGCTGTAGCAGAGAAGCACAAGCTGCCGACAGATTGATGAGCCCCACAATATACCGTCTGCAGACCAGACAGCTGTAGCAGAGATGCACAAGCTGCCGACAGATTGATGAGCCCCACAATATACCGTCTGCAGACCAGACAGCTGTAGCCGAACTGAACGAGTGAGTGGAGTGGAGACCCCCACGCAACAAGGAGAGACTGACTACAGATCTAAGCAGTAAACCATCATGTCATAATACAGTTAATTTCACAAGTTCAAAGCCGTCAAAATATGTAACAGACATGACAATCATTAAATACTAAACGTGTACGCAACGGCTCCCAGACGGGAGGGGTTCATAGATTATATATATAATTACCCGGTTCGTCTCGGACGGGTTGGACTTCCTTGATCAATACCCAACAACGATTTTCCAGATTGAGAAGCGCAACTCAGCGCCCCCACCCAACCCCGAGTCTGATTATTGGTGCAGTCACCCATGGCAAGGATGGGCTGTTGCCGAGACAACCACATCAAAGATCACAGGACGTCTAGACGGGGGTTCTGCAGGTCCGTAATCGCCCGACCACATGCCGGCGAGGGCGAGACGTGATTCAAGCCTCGCCCTGCAAGCCACGGATACATGATCCCCCAGGGAAACTCGATACATCCACATCAACAACATTATAGGTCACAGCTAGAGATCTGGCTACAACGTAACACCCCTGGATTCATCCGAGATACGTCAACTGCCTACCGCACTCACCGCACACCCTTCTTCACCATTTCCCCCTCCCACAAACAGTGCCTCATATTCACCCGGATCAAGCTGCGTATCTCGATACAACGTCCGCTCTGATTCATGAAGTTATATATCTGCCCTGCGCTCTGATTCACTGTAATAACTATCCCACGTCACTACTAATAGATTGCGTCAATGGGATCCTAATATTTGTAGTATTGTCTCAATACGATCGCCTAATATTTCAAGGAAAGTGTCAATATGATTGCCTAATATTTGTAGTATTTTATCAATACGATCGCCTAATATTTGTAGTATTGGGTCAATATGACAGTTTATAATATGTATTTGTCAGCTTCCTGCGTCATTATGGTACCTGATATGACAGATGGCATTGCACCGCATGACGTCACTATTATGTTGCCACAAGAATCAAGATCCAATCTCACACCGACGTTTAATCCGGTCGTCGCTATCCAGGAATCTATCACCTGGATATCATTCCAGCCATGAGCGCACGGTGTGGGAGAGAGGGAGAGAGAGAGAGGATAAGGGGTAGGGGGGGATGTTTATAGGCTGAACGTAGCCCCGGGATACCGCCTTCCAGTCAACATACTGGCCCACAGTTTACGTATATCTGGATCATATATATAACGAGCGATCCCGCGCAGTTCATTGGCGAGTCTTTTGGCGCCATCAGCTGCTTAGTAACCCAGCACGGGGTTTATTATGGCTTACCACGTTACCGTTGCCTAGCAACGGCCAGTGATTGTCAGTTCGGGCCATCACAGCCAGCTCTTAAAAAGCAAGGCTCGGCCAACTCCAGTCAGGGTCAGCCAAGGAGTCCTCAGTGTATGCTACACTCGACGCGACTTGCTGGACAACTCGTAGCGTAAAACACTGATTCAGGACAACCATGACAACAGCAATCCAGTAGAAAGGGATAACGTCCTTATGTGTGCGCCTCAGCATGCATAGCAAATGAGGGCAGCATGGGTGTGGAAGGGGGGCTCCCGGTGACCAGTTTGTCACCAGTTTCAGAGCACACTATAAATGTTCTATAAATTCTCGTAAAACATTGAAAGGTGCGTCGTTGTCGAATTGTTAGTTCCGATGTCGGAACATGGATGACAATGTCGGGTGTCGAGGTTGCCAAAACAGCAATGTCGCGTGTCGCTATTTACCTCTTCCAGACCCCTGATAGTGGTGACCACGTGACGACATGTAATCAACCAATTATCGACGTTCCTAAACCTAGATAAATGTACACCAGTGCAAAAAGACGACACGGTCAGGGCTGAACAACATTTAAACACAACTATCCATTTATCCATCTATCCATGTGGCGAATACCACACATCAACAATCACACATATATCAACCCAACTCAGGCCATTGCCATGGAGACGTTGTGGTGTCTGCGAGCGAGATGGGGGGTTTACATAGAACATGTGTTGGAGTGGGTCTACACATACCAAGGGCTGTCTTGGGGCGGGTCTACACACACCAAGGGCTGTCTTGGGGTAGGTCTACACACACCAAGGGCTGTCTTGGGGCGGGTCTACACACACCAAGGGCTGTCTTGGGGCGGGTCTACACACACCAAGGGCTGTCTTGGGGTGGGTCTACACGCACCAAGGGCTGTCTTGGGGCGGGTCTACACACACCAAGGGCTGTCTTGGGCGGGTCTACACACACCAAGGGCTGTCTTGGGGTGGGTCTACACACACCAAGGGCTGTCTTGGGGCGGGTCTACACACACCAAGGGCTGTCTTGGGGCGGGTCTACACACACCAAGGGCTGTCTTGGGGTGGGTCTACACACACCAAGGGCTGTCTTGGTGTAGGTCTACACACACCAAGGGCTGTCTTGGGGCGGGTCTACACACACCAAGGGCTGTCTTGGGGCGGGTCTACACACACCAAGGGCTGTCTTGGGGTGGGTCTACACACACCAAGGGCTGTCTTGGGGCGGGTCTACACACACCAAGGGCTGTCTTGGGGTGGGTCTACACACACCAAGGGCTGTCTTGGGGTAGGTCTACACACACCAAGGGCTGTCTTGGGGCGGGTCTACACACACCAAGGGTTGTCTTGGGGCGGGTCTACACACACCAAGGGCTGTCTTGGGGTGGGTCTACACACACCAAGGGCTGTCTTGGGGTAGGTCTACACACACCAAGGGCTGTCTTGGGGTAGGTCTACACACACCAAGGGCAGGGTCTAGGGTGTGGGCGTGGGTGTGGGAAATAGAAGGGATTGATGGCTCTGATCTACTTACATCCTGACTCCTGGTGGGGGGTCCCACACACACTCCCCCGTAGCCAGGTTGGCATACATCTGCTCCTTGGTACGTGGTTCGATGATCTCCACCCATTCCCATCTGCAACAACAACAGCAAAACATCACATAACGACCGCAGACACGGCGGGGAGTCACTAAACCAATCAAATGTAGTTATTGAGGTCTGCTTTTTGTGCACATGAAAGCAAAAAAAAATTCGCCAAGAAACCTCTCGGAGCAATGAAATGTGGGTTGGGTGAAGCCTGCTCTAGATGCAGATGCCAAGATTCGTACCCACGACCTGTTTATCGCTACATGTTACGGTTGAAGCTAATCTATTCGGCGGGAATTTGCCCATGTATGCACAAGAATGGCCTAAAATACCAATCACTCATATAGGCGATGGACTGATGGAAAATACACCGTTTTCATGTATGTGTGTATAAACTACTGAATATTTTACACTTGAGCGATAATGGGTGTACATATTCGCAGTGATATATGTCATGCGCTATTGAATGTCTCGTTAGCTTGGTCGACCACCGAGGTAACTTATTTCATAGTGGGGCCATCCAATTACCAGGGCACAGCTATCACTCGGCAGTTATACCTCCATTAAAAAGAGCAGTAGGTTTTTTCAGTTATTTGCCTGCGTCTAAACGCATCACAGATTGGAAGGCAAATACCCCGTCGCCCTCCCTCCGCTTCACATGCCGTCGCTATAGACATTCGCGAGAGGCGCCGCAAAAATTGTTTGCAGTTTCGCCCAAGGCCGCAGAGTGAATAGTGGGAGGGTGACTCCAGTCTCCAGTCGCCGCTCCCAGGCCACCCAAGTCGGCGGGCAGGCTGGCCGGCTGGCACCGTCCATAACCTGGTGCTGAAGCGGGTTAGTCCGGGCCACGGCACACGGAATGCAGGGGGTGGGACGAACGCCAACACGCTAGGTCGGCAGGCTTATCATGCAGCCAGATGAGATGTAGAACGCAGTACTGAAGTACTAGAAAAAGTACTTAAATAACTGCATACATGTAGCTCTGGCTGCGTGGTTTGCCACAACAGTACAGTAAAGTCTATTGCCATAAATTCAGTCAGGCAATCCATGCTATGATACAGTGACATAACTATTGTCTTCTAAAGTGACTGCAACACTTCTCTCCATCTGGAATTGAACATGAAAACCTGCAATAAAAAATTGACCACTCTGCTGACTGAGTTGCATGAAATCGGTGGTGTTTGAATATACCTGCTTGTTATTTCCAACGTTTATCTTTCATTGAAATTGCAACTGTAAACATTCAAGGGGAATTAAGGTCCAATACATGACATACCTCAACCAATATTTGTCCTATCTTATGTCATGGGGCTACAGTGAAGCAAACCGAAGCACAGTATCTCAAGATTCAACATTTCACTTTTACATAACAGGAGTAGAATGGAAGTGATTTTTTATTGGATATAGCCCTGTTCGCCCAGCCTCAACCCAGATTTTACTAGCTGAACCTAGGTTGTAAAACCTAACCAAAGTTCACAATGCTAACCAAGGTTTTACTAGCTGAACCAAAGCAGTCAAGGTTTTGATGTGTTGTCAAGCAGTAGTGGCACCAGTCACTGGTTAGGAGTAAGTTTACTTTTTTTACCAGCACATTACCTGCAGGTGCTTTTTTTAATAAATATGTAGGCTCTAACATGGAAGATGAACCCTTCATTTTCAAAAAATTTGGCTGCAATAAACATATATGCAATCCTTTTCTTTTGGTTTTCAAAGTCTTTCACAGCCATTTGCACCCACAGTGATTTCTACTTTTTCAAATAGGTTTAGACCAGTTCTCTCTCCTTCCCTGACCAAACTTCCTTTTTCAGTCCTGGCCTGGTATGAAGTCTCTTGCCTTCCCTATTGACTATAAACAGATATAAAGCCATACACCCTTAAGGGGCTAGCCCAATAGCTCAGTGGGTTAAAGCTCTCGCCTTGAGTGCTCTGGCCACCTTAGAGCCTAACAGGTGCGTGGATTGATGGTTCGCGCCCCACTGTGGCCATGTCTGTGTGGTCACAGGATAAAGGTCCCATGTCTTTCTTCGCAAGGAGTAGGGGGTTACCCCCATGGACATGGCTCTCCCTTCTTTCTCCCATTGATGTGATGACCAAAAGTGGTTAGAGCATCCTGAATATACAACCAACCCACCCTACACCCTTAATACTGACTGTCTAGCAAGAGCACTACCACATTCACCTGTATGTGCACTAAACTGGGTTAAACTAGAGCACATGCATCCCTGTGGTGATCACAAACCCATTTAAAATATAATTACCTGATGACCATATATCATATGCACCATAAAATATTATATTACTTGATAAAAAAAATTCTATCAAGTGAGATATCATTAATCAAATATACCTGTTGCACCATGGTAATGTTACCTTCAGTCAGATTAACCTCTTTGTATTGACATGGTCAAGTTTAAGTTTCACTAAGACGAAAATCTAAGATTTGAAAATATGAACCTCAACAACTTGGCATGGTCAATAGAGATATGAACCTAAAAACGTTTCAACTTTGTTGACCAGATTTGGCTGAAGCTAAATTACTTTTATTATTAGATTGTAGTCCAATGGGGTAACACCTTGTCAGATTGGCAGTTTTTCCCTTTTAATTTACCTTGCCTTGTATTAGCTGAACCTGACTTTGGCTTAAAAACTAGGCAGGCACCCAGTACCATTTCCAGAAAACTAGAGATTATTAGCCGCACCTGGACACACCCAGTACCAACATTCACCTCTCCCTCCCCATTCACATCTCTTATCAGACCAGTGGCTATCTCCTATGACACTGATTGAACATTTATTCATCACTTTTGTGCCTGCCCAGTACTCTCTATATCTACTCCTTGATTACCCATTATATGGCATTGGTGTTTACACCAACGACAATGTCTTAGCAAGCGGTTTTCTGTGCTAATGTTTGCTGTTGAAGGCTGTAAGAATTAGGCAGTTTATATAGGTGGTTGATGTGTTCCATGGTCAGTGAAGCTGTGTTGCAATTGTAGGGAAAGGGTGGAGTGAGAGGTCCATCATCATAGTTGGCAAGGTGCCAAATTTTTACCTTCTCTGATATATAAAAACTACAGCATCACTGTCAATTGCAAATTAATCTCAGAAGCCATATTTGCCAATTGTAATATTTGAAGCTATCTAATATTTATGGATACTGGCTGCTCTGAAAGCTATTTATTAACCTGCACAGACAAATTTCATTGGCCTGCAACAGTACCATAAAAAAAGTTATACAATTTAATATGTATATTAAATATATAAAATATAATCTATTGGTTACCAGCATAATATAGACTATATCAATAATAACTAATTAAAACCTGAATTTATTTCGTTAGTTGTAATATATTTCAGTGTAATGTATCATACAATATATTCATTCTCCCCCTTCTCTATCAACGACCATCCTGACATCTCAAAATATATCTATAGGATGAAGTCACTAAACTAAATAATAAATAAAATTAATGATGCTAAAAGTTCAATGAACCTTAAAAAATATAAATAAAGCTTAACTTAAACCTTAATATATGATATATATATGATAAGTTATATAGATATACTTAACTTATCAATTCATTAATTAAATTTATGTTTTGAGAATAGCCAAGACTTGCTATTACCACAATAATTATATTTTGATTTGGAAGATATAATGTCAATGACCTCATCTCCGCATTTATACTAAGTTACAGCCTACTTTCTTACATTCTGATTCTGATATCACTTACCAGAATATAAATATATGATAGATCGGGTATATTAAATCATACTGCAATACATATTTGTCATAATTTATCTATACTGATCAATAACTAATAAATAAATAACAGCTAGTGTCAGATAATGACAAATCATGTGTACAATATTATCAACAACTTGAATAGGTGGCCAAATGTCACATTACATTTTTATTTTAGGGATTTTTAATCCTGTCGTAATCATCTTGAGGAGTTTATCATGAAGATTGATGCATTATATTAGTTACAAATTTAAAAATACATACAAACGCTATGTAACGAAATAGTGCTTGATCAAGTTATAAGGCATACAAGGGCGGTGTGTGCATGAAGGTGAAGACAACTATTTATATCAGAAGAACAATGTCTGATGATTGAAATCCCAGGACCCAGTTTGACATTTGCCGCAATGTAAGGATATTCAGATCCCAAATATCGCTTAATGTATGGTTACTTTTAACCTTAACATCTTATCTGGCCCTGCACAAACCTTTCTGACATCCTTTATAATTGTATCCAGATGTAAAAGCACTAAAGAAACGTAGTAATCCAACAAATTTTACACTGCATCCCTATGACAAATATCCCAGGTAGCCATCTTGCCTGATACCCGACAAGGCGTTGTCGCGAGTACCGCCGAACTTTACCGAACCTGAAAGCATTAGCCTCAAAGCTTAATATTAGTAAACAAAATGCAACCACTAACGCAATATAATCAAAATCCCCCAACAACGAATATAAAAATACGTCCATACTGATTTTATTAATTACTTGAACAGTAGAAATAGGAACATATTCGAAATTACAATATATATATTCAGAGATTTGAGAGTAAGTTGCGACATCCGGCTTCCGAATGGAGAAAGCGCAGAAGTTTTGTTGTTGCAAACGATAAATTTTCTTTTACTGATGAAAACATACGCTTTGGGCCATTTCGCTGATGTTGATACCAGCATCATTCCTTAATGTATGAGAAGCCTGACCAGAAAACGTGCTGTTTTTATGATTTTGTTACATGCGTAAACCGAAGCGGCGATAGAAATTTTCACTGCTCTCTTTTTTAGCCATTTCAGCATTTGCAAATCAGGACTTATTTTGCAATATTATTATAAGTCTTATGTATTGTTCAATGAAAATAACTTTCAGTAGCAATGAGCTTATTGAGCTGGTGACTATAGTCCAGGGGTAGCCCTGGTACATGCCTCTCTGACCATGCCCGTAAACGGAGCAAGGGTGAGAGCCATGCCACTCACCAGGCCTAAAATTAGAAATCGCGGGCCGGTGCCAGTGGCTCAAGTTGAAGGTCCTAACAAAATAAATATGCAGTGCCTACCTATCAATTTGTTCCATTAGGTTCCTGAAGCTTTTATGATTTTTGGACAGTCATTTCTTTGGTTGGTAGTGTATTTTCTTGTAATCCGGGCCATTTGTGTTCTCATTTTGAATGCTAAAACGCTCACGCTAAGTAAACAAACTTGATAAGCGTGAGCACTCGCTGCCAGGCAGCGTTTGTTGACGTACGGCAAATGGCGGAGAATTGAAAATGAAGCAAGAGGTGAAATAATTTGTCTGGATTATAAGAAAATATATTACCAAGCAAAGAAATGAAAGTCTCACGAAAGTTAAAAAAGCTTTAGGAACGTTGTGGCGCATATTGGCGGGTAGGCACTGTATATTTATTCTGTTATGAACTTCAACGTGAGCCACTGGTCCACGATTTCTTGTTTTTGGTCTGGTGAACGGCATGGCTCTCACCCTTGCTCCGTTTACGGGTGTGGTCAGAGAGGCATGTACCAGGGCTAGTCTAGGGGGTGGTTGCATAAAAGTTGATGTGCTTGTTACGTTATCTTTTATGTAATAATGTGAGTCGCAGAAATGCTCTACTACCAGACTAGGCCTACTACAATAAAAGCATTTTGCAAGGTTGAGATTTGGTGCTAATGCCCCCACTAGGCCCAGGCAAGCCTGCTTCTCTGTCAATGTTAAATTTCTTAGACATTAGTAAAGAGTCAACTGTAGTGTTTATTATAATGTATATATATATAACTGTGTATTATGCATTTTGAGAGTGATAGTAGTTGCTAAAAACGTTTTAGATGGTGATCATGTGAACTATCAGACGTAAATATGTATGTAAAGAACCCAAAATTAATATAATGGAGATTCAGATTCAGGCCAATCAGTCCTTTCCCATGGTGTAAATGTAGTTAGGCCACCTAGTGGCATTAAATAGTAATAAAGATATATATTTCAAAACTTGTTCATGAAAGTATAATCGAACCAACCTGGTGATTTATTAATGCAAAAGTGATGCGATATATTTCTTTATTTTATAAATATATAATA
This sequence comes from Arenicola marina, assembly GCA_964019135.1. Classification (NCBI taxonomy): domain Eukaryota; kingdom Metazoa; phylum Annelida; class Polychaeta; family Arenicolidae; genus Arenicola; species Arenicola marina. The sequence continues at coordinate 39,676,337 of OZ025261.1, forward strand.
TTTTTAGAATCTGAAAGGTAATGAAAATAATTGAAGTTTTAATATTTGTAATAATATATTTATTATTTCTTTAGGTACAAGATTTAGTAAGCCGCATGTCAAACAATAATAACAATAGTGGGGGAGGCAGCCGTATGAACCTGGCTGAAAAGCAAGAAGAGGTGTCTAAGGAGGAGTGGATGGAGCGACTGCATGCATTGCACATTACCAGAGCAGATATGAACAGACTCATCATGAATTACCTGGTCACAGGTAAGGCAGGATCTAATAGTTACATCTTATAAGTGGTGAAGGGAAGACAGTATGAAATATAACTGTTTTATCATAAACCACCTGGATATTAGACAGGAATTAGAGGTACTACTACTATTATGTTTGCATGTACCCTGTATGCAATCTTCACTGCCAACTTCAGAGAAACAAACTATTAAAAAATTGAGTTTGAAGATGCCTATTTTGCAAATATCCTTCAACTATGTACCATAATTTCTGGGGTATAAGTCGCACCTGCAGATTTTGAGAAATATTAAGACTTTAGCCTTATATAAGTCATACTGGTGTATAAGTCGCACCTTCGTTGTGAGATTTGCCCACGTTGTGATGAATTATATTATATTTGTATATCTTACAAACTCACTGCCCTCCTCGCTCAGTCTCTAAGTCTGAGCCAAACCCCTCAAAGTTCATTGCGGCAGGTATCAGTATACATGTACTTCTACAGTTCTGCCTTGCGGAAGCTGGAATTGATATTCTGACATGTGGCCATCAGTGTTAACTATTGCCCGTAACTGCGTTTAGCTCAGTGCTCCCATGCTGTTTGTTCTCAAAGGCCATAGGAACTGACAGATCTATGTTTCTTTGATGGGTCCTCGAAGCACAGTTTCAGCGGCACCTGCTTAACACCCCATGGCTTACAGTCGATCGATAGAGCGGGCGAGTGAATTAGGCATTGTTTATATAGGCGATTGATGCGTCGCATGATCAGTGAAGCCATGTTGCATTTGCAGGGAGGGAGTGGAGTGAGGTGTCAGTCATCGTTGGCAGGGTACTCAATTTTGACTTGAATCATAGAGTGGCATAGTCCCATATGAGGCAGTGAAACCAACAATGTCACGATGTGGCAGTCAACGGTGTAACTAGATACAGCTAGCTGCCGTCTTAGACTAAGTGGGCTCGACAGAAACTTGATCCCAGGTAGGCGCGACAGGGCAGTGGAAAAATGCCAGAGTAATTGGCTTCTTCAGTCAGATGGGATTATGATAGGCGGGGACCGTGCACCGGCGACTCCCGATCTCCCGGCTGGCCAAGTTGGGAGGAGGGGGGACTCGAGAGACAAACTTCGACTCGGGCCATATATAAGTCGCACCAGTGTATAGGTCGCACCCCTCGGCCACGAGGAGAAAAGGTGCGACTTATACACCGGAAATACAGTATGTAAAATATTGAAATTCTTCCAATTTTTGGTTATGGTGGCAGATTTTTGTGTAAGTGAGTAATTATGATAATAATATACCCATCACAGTTATTTAATATCAGTTAATATAATATTCAGCTTGTCAATTTTTATCCATTTCAGAATTCCTCAGTTATCTGAAATTATTCCATTATGTATTTTTTTATTTTTGTTTACATTCCCTCCTTAACTACTTCTAAAGAGCTTCCCCCACTTTGTAGCTGTTTCATTTATATATTTACAGAAGGCTTCAAGGAAGCAGCAGAAAAATTTCGCATGGAGTCTGGTATACAGCCCAGTCTGGATCTTGACACACTGGATGAAAGAATCAAGATTCGAGAGGCGATACAAAACGGAAAAATTCAAGAAGCCATAGCATTGGTCAACAGTTTACATCCTGAACTTCTGGACAATGACAAATACCTATATTTCCATTTACAGGTACTACCAGTACTTGTTTTCTTGTATGTAAGAAAACCCTCCATGGTGCAGTAAATTTCCCTTATAATCACAGACCCAGATAACTTTGCGAACTGTATCTGTTACACTTAAGAGTGAAACCCATGTATTCTTTCAAATGTATTTTCTCAAGTATTTGAATTCTACTTTAAATCTGAAAAAAAAGTGCGGCGGTGTGACTCTCATGCGTACCGGTGTGTCGATTACACCTTACAGATCATACGCTACCGGTACTACTCGAATTGTAACATCTGTCTGGTCTGTGTTTATGTAGCAGCAACATCTGATCGAGTTGATCCGTGAGCGCAACATTGAGGGCGCCCTTGCCTTCGCACAGACCCACCTGGCGGAGCGCGGCGAGGAGAACCCGGAGATCCTGACCGAGCTGGAGCGCACGCTGGCGCTACTGGCCTTCGAGGATCCAGAGTGCTCGCCCTTCGGAGAACTGCTGCACCCCTCGCAGCGACAGAAGGTGCCACCAGGACGTCATATTAAAGCGAGATATTAAACAATTTTGCCCTCATGAAATTAATGATAAGAGTGTTGCGAAAAATGATCGCCCTCGTATCAAGTAGAGAACAAGTACAAGTTTGCTCTCTTCCCATAATGCTTTTAGGCTTGTCTTTCACATTTTCACTAGTGTTTTGAAGAAATTTAGCCATGATTATATAAAATGTATATGAGATCAGCTTGCTTATCAAGAAAAGGACACTAACGTGTTCATAAACTTGAGGTTATCAAATTAAGCGTTATTTGGGCAAATGTTTCTAAAACGAAATGTTTCTTACGATATTTCCAATGATCTCATCGATTCAATTCCAGGTGGCGAGCGAGCTGAATTCCGCCATATTGGAAATAGAAAACCGCGAATCAACACCAAAGCTGGCGTCCTTGCTGAAGCTGCTCCTGTGGGCGCAGACAGAGCTGGATAAGAAGAAAGTGAAATACCCAAAAATGACAGACTTGGCTCGTGGCACAATTGAAGAGAGCAAATAATCTGACGGTGACAAATTGGGATCCAACAAAATATCGACATATGCAAATTGAGTCTTGGCTGGTTCTGATCTCTAGATACTGGAGTGACAAAACTTCTGCTTCTGGTCTCTAGACACTGGAGTGACAGACGCCTGGTTCTGGTCTCTAGACACTGGAGGGACAAACGCCTGGTTCTGATCTCTGTAGACACTGGAGTGACAGACGCCTGGTTCTGGTCTCTAGACACTGGAGTCACAGACGCCTGGTTCTGGTCTCTAGACACTGGAGTGACAGACGCCTGGTTCTGGTCTCTCTAGACACTGGAGTGACAGAAGCCTGGTTCTGGTCTCTCTAGACACTGGAGTGACAGACGCCTGGTTCTGGTCTCTATAGAAACTGGAGTGACAGACGCCTGGTTCTGATCTCTGTAGACACTGGAGTGACAGATACCTGGTTCTGGTCTCTCTAGACACTGGAGTGACAGACGCCTGGTTCTGGTCTCTAGACACTAGAGTGACAGACGTCTGGTTCTGGTCTCTGTATACACTAGAGTGACAGACGCCTGGTTCTAGTCTGTGTAGACACTGGCGGGACAGACCCCTGGTTCTGATCTCTATAGACACTGGTGTGACAGACGCCTGGTTCTGGTCTCTATAGACACTGGTGTGACAGACGCCTGGTTCTGGTTTCTGTAGACACTGGAGTGACAGACGCCTGGTTCTGGTCTCTATAGACACTGGAGTGACAGACGCCTGGTTCTGGTCTCTAGACACTAGAGTGACAGACGTCTGGTTCTGGTCTCTGTAGACACTAGAGTGACAGACGCCTGGTTCTAGTCTGTGTAGACACTGGCGGGACAGACCCCTGGTTCTGATCTCTAGACACTGGCGTGACAGACGCCTGGTTCTGCTCTCTAGACACTCGAGTGACAGACGTCTGGTTCTGGTCTCTAGACACTGGATTGACAGACGCCTGGTTATGCTCTCTAGACACTGGAATGACAGACGCCTGGTTCTGGTCTCTAGACACTGGAGTGACAGACGTCTGGTTCTGGTCTCTAGACACTGGAGTGACAGACGCCTGGTTCTGGTCTCTGTAGACACTGGAGTGACCGATGTCTGGTTCTGGTCTCTGTAGACACTGGAGGAACCGACGTCTGGTTCTGGTCTCTAGACACTGGAGTGACAGACGCCTGGTTCTGGTCTCTGTAGACACTGGAGTGACAGGCGCCTGGTTCTGCTCTGTAGACACTGGAGTGAGAGACGTCTGGTTCCGCTCTCTAGACACTGGAGTGACAGACGTTTAGTTCTGCTCTCTAGACACTGGATTGACAGGCTCCTGGTTCTGCTCTGTTTTAAATTTGTACACGCTAGGTTGACAGCTGCTGACTGTAGCGCGATTAAATCCTGGCATTGTAAAGTTTATATTAATACCCTCTGTTCCATTGTATCCATTGTATCCATTGGACATTTGTACAAGTGGGAATTAGTCACCTTACATTTCTTGTTGATAAGTTTAGCCTCCTACAAAAAAAAATAGTAGGATGTCTTTTCCAGGGAATTATGGATATTTGGTGGATAGGTTAATGGCCTTCCATTAGTGACCAAGGCAAAACGTCGACTGCTAACCGTAAGCGTTTTGGGGTTTAAACCTGTTCTTCCTGCGTATAATAGGCGCCGCCGGTACCAAATGAAGTGTGATTCTCAATGATCATGATGATACCATACCATCACGCTGTTTTTCATCAGTTTATCTTATTGCCACCACTTTTGGATATTTAAAGGCTAGATAGACTGCATCCACACCTCATGTACTCTGGAATGTTAGTCAATCTTCCATGTTGGGGACAAGGCATTGAATATGATCGGCTGTTGTGAGCTATGCTGGAACACAAAGTTCGCCCTGACATGGAAGCACGGCCGAAATATTGCAAACGAAGTGAAAATGATTTTGTATTTATGTCTCTGTATGTTTGAATGGTGTGTGCATTGAGCGAATCAACGAGTGAGATTGTGTAATGTGTTCTGATTAAAGCTATACAAAAAATGGCGTCTTCGTCCATATTTAATTTCTTCATGAGTATTTCTTAGATGATCACCTGCGTTACACAAATATAAAAACAAATGTTGGTGAGTGCATGAATACCTCGTAAGTTTGCTTCTCTTAAATTTAGACCCATTCTGGAAATGTCCTCTCTTCCAAGCTAATGCTTTGTTCAGTGTGGGCCATTATTTTGATGCAACTTCATTCACATTGTGTGTATCCAAGCTGGCCCTCTTTAGGATGGTTGTTGAAATAACAGGCACTGAACACAATTTCGTCGATGTCTTGGTCAAATTTGATCAGCTACCGAGGCTTCAATTTTGAATCTATTTGGTATCGTGAAATGGGTCAGCGGTAGGAATTATTCGGACTGTATTTCCGGAGTGGTTGCTGACCGCTCAAACAATCTAACACTGAGAGCCATTCGGTTGATCGTGAGGAGCACATTTTAAAGAATTAGTTTTTTCTCGATTCTGTCGTGATCCCACATTTAATCCTTTTGGTGCCTTTCGACAGACGTGAAGACGTTAACCCAAAGAAAGCGCTGCTTTAGATAATTTGAAGCTTTCCTCGGTCATGGCAAATATGTTTGCGCCCGTGTATCTGTTAACAGGTTTTAGTCATTATTTTACCCTGATGTGGACGTTGTCGCCACGAGCCCCCATGGATGACGTTATGTCTATTGGCACGTTGATGGATGACGTTATGACGCGATGGTTTCGTTTGCTCCTTCCGTCGTTTGCAGTTATTTACACATGTCACACGCAGATATCTATTCACCTCTTACTAACGTTTTTGTGGGGCACCGAAAACTGGCGACGGGTGAGAGGGGGGGGGGTGGGGGCGAGGGTCCGGGTCTCAGATAGCATTCTTCTTCAAAAGGAAGGGGGGTCCACGCCTCCGATGGCTTTATGTTTTGCATTCAACAACGGCATTTTGCGTCAAACAGGATACGCCCATGATGACGTATGAGGGAGGTGTCAAAAATAAAATAAACTCGATCGTTCCTAACTTTGTCGCGGAACGAGTTTATTTTTTTCGAAAAAAAATAAATCGTTCCAAACCCGGAGTTTGAACGGCATGGGAATGGATTGAGGGGAGAGGGGGCCATTACATATAGTTAGACTACGGTATACTTTGCCGCCCTATAATGACAGCTTTTTTTGCCTGTTTCTCTCTTTCCTCGGTGCAGTTATCTACATTTTCTCTCAATGTGGCCATCTGAGACTGAAACTTTCCATTTGCAATGGAAAAACATTTTCCATATTTTCCTTTTCCCGGAGATCTGAATCAGCTCAATCAATATCCGTTGCATAACTGTGATTGTCCAATTTGGATGCCATTTTGTTCACCAAAATATGGTCTCTCCCTGACTACAAATCGCGTACTTTTCTCTCACTCGCCATATGCCATGGGCGGCACACCCTCAACCACTGCAGTAAGGTAGTGCCTCCCCTTCTCCATTCCGTGGGGAAGGCGATCATTATGTCACACTGCTGCATATGGTTAACCAGCTACGAAATCAGCCACGTGCAATCATGGCCGCTACCTTTTGAATTCAACCCGACCGCCGCCAAAACAACAGGAGAGTGTCTACACAGTGATCCGGTCATAGCGTGAAGAACTTTGGAATGGATTTTTTGTCAGAAAAAAAAACTCGTTCCGCAAGTAATTAAAAAGTGGTGCTTTGGCAATGGGTGGTCAAAGACAATAGAACAGTTTTTTTGGTATAGAACACTGCTATGAATCGTGGAAATAATGTTACAATAGCGTTGAAATTAGGTTATTTAATAACATTGAATCGACCTTATTTTTTCGATGAGCAAAAGTACATTTAATCAATATTGCATATCGACATATAATCAATGTCCGAAAGAAACGTTTAATCAATGTTGAATCAACGTTTTGTATGCTATCTCGGGAGGATCGAAAAAATGCAGTTTCCCGAATCACGAGGAAAATCTTCCACTAAGCTTATTTAATAATATATCAGTTAAATCGATAAAGGTTTATAAGCTTCTTATATTTATCAAAATAATTGTTTTTTACGTTATACGTATGTCATATAATTGGTACCTATTTAGGGTTAGGGTAGGGGGGGGGGCAAGGTCATTCAAGGTTCACAAATCATGCAAGCTTAAAATGAAAACAGGCGTACGTACCGTACCTTGCCCCCCACCCCCTATTTAGTTTGATAAATTCCATTTGTATAGGCTCATTCTACAAGAGTTCCAAAACAAACTAAGAACTTTAAAATGTCTCTAAACAATGTATGAAATGTGTGATATAATTCCACTGAGCCATTCATGCACTGCGTAATATTATCAGTCGATCCCAGCCCCGTTAGCGAACCCGAGGACTCAGCTGCTTAGCTTGTGGTGTTATTGTTGCACTAACGAACGCGAGCCGTGAAGAGGCCATCAGTTACTTCTCGGTGATTGGCTAGAATATGGGGCGCGGCTGATCTTACGTCCCCAAACTGACCAATTATATCTTCGCACTTGGCTGAAATATAGGTCATGCGGGTACAGGGGCAGGTAATCAAAACAGAACAAGACGTGGAGACGCAAGCGAGGGGATATCACACCGTAGAGTCTTGTTTGTCGCTGGTTGTTCGTTTCGAAAGTGAAGATTTTAATGTAAATCGTGACCCAAGGGACTATAGACTGATGGTATCAGAGAAAGCGTTGTACGAACTGCGGGGTGGGGGGCAGAGAATGAATTTATCGTTTGCTGGCTGTGGCTTTCTCGGAATTTATCACGTTGGCGTTGCGAGCTGTTTCAAGGAGTATGCCCCACAACTGGTTGCTGATAAAATAGCTGGGGCAAGTGCGGGTGCTATAGCTGCCTGCGCTTTACTCACTGGAGCTTGTCTTGGTAAGTACACCATTTTTCATTGTGATCTGTATCAGTCTGTGAGAAATCTTGTAGAATGTGCTGTAATATTTCGTCTCAAACTGAAAGTACAAGATCACGTGATCAAGACTCAAGTGCACATGACAGTTTGTTGTATATTGTGATTGTGTAATGACAAATGTATCTGTAACCGAAGTTCCATGCACTTGCACTCTGATATAGACACAATCACTGTCAAATAATATGTTACTGACAGTCATTCACAATATTATTGTTTATTATTGAGAGGTAAACCATTTCTATATTATTATTATAATACCTTATAATATTAAATCTATATAGACTTATACGTAAATAGACTTTTGATAATTGCATATCAATAGACAAAATATATAAAGCGTTTTGCGACCTACAGAGCGAGTACACACATACACATACAAATGAACGAAGTGATAGATGCCGTAAAATCAAATCGAAGATTTTACATCATAAATATATAAAATTGGGACCTGGGGTCCTAAGAGGTGGCTAGGTGGTCTAGCTGTAACACACTGATAACTCCTGTAACCAAATGGGCTCCTGATATACTGACAACTGTCTGGATAAAGCTCACTATGTTGACAGATTAATTAGATGCTGGGCATATTTAGGTTTATTAAAATTCTTACCTCAAGGCTCTTGCAGCACAACTGATACATCTTTGTACATTTTGCCAACCAGCCATAATCAAATTTATATATATATATTCAAGTTATATTTTTCTTGATTGTAATACTTCAATAGAATAATGTACATAGTCTCTACACATTAGAATCAGTACTTTTATGCATCAATTGTTATCACTTTTTTTACAGCCAATACATGGATTATATGTCCTGACATTTTTGTTATATCTATGAGAATGCCTAGATGTACAAATGATTGAATTGGTGTTTATTACCAATTATGCATATTGTACATGGACATAAAAAAACTAAGAAACCTTTCGGGACAATGAGATGGTGAATTGTAAAAAACAATCCCCAGATACGGCTGCTGAGCATGAACAAAGATCCAACCGGGTCTATTGGTCTGAAGCTCACGATGCTACCAACTGAGCCACAGAGGCTCCCTTGGCATCCCATAACTAAAGTCCTACATGCATGGTAACTGGCATGACTCGATCCCAGGTGGTCCCAGGCTCCATCTCCATGTGTGCTGTTCTCTAGAGGTAATAGAGAAGTATTTTGGCTCACTCTGTAGTTATAATATTTACCTGTACAGCAGTTCCTGAATGATTTACCAGCCCTTGTGCCACTCAACAGTTGACATGTCACAAAGACAGGAGTATTTGGATAGTGATCTAGCCTCTGAAATGAGCCATGCCCCACAAAATGCTGCTAAAAGTATAGCTGTACCCCTTGTCCCCCTTAAAACTGTTGAAGTTTCAATGAGCAATTAGGGATGTGTGGCAAAACAATATTGACTTCTTCAAATCAAACTACCAGTAGGTCTGGCAAAACAATATTGACTTCTTCAAATCAAAGTACCAGTAGGTCTGGCAAATGCATGCTCCCCGTAAACACATATCCTGGGTCCATCAGAAGTCTACTCCCACCATTTTATATCCCACGTCACTGTGTCACCCCTCTTACACCACACCCTATGTGTCACCCCTATTACCCCACACCCCATGTGTCACCCCTCTTACACCACACCCCATGTGTCACCCCTCTTAACCCCACACCCCATGTGTCACCCTTCTGACCCCACACCCCATGTGTCACCCTCTCACCCCACACCCCATGTGTCACCCCTCTTACACCACACCCCATGTGTCACCCCTCTTACACCACACCTCATGTGTCACCCCTATTACCCCCACACCTCGTGTCACCCCTCTTACCCCCACACCCCATGTGTCACCCCTCTTACACCACACCCCATGTGTCAACCTTCTGACCCCACACCCCATGTGTCACCCGCTGAACCCACACCCCATGTGTCACCCCTCTTACACCACACCCCATGTGTCACCCCTATGACCCCCACACCCCGTGTCACCCCTCTTACACCACACCCCATGTGTCACCCCTCTTACCCCACACCCCATGTGTCACCCCTATTACCCCCACACCCCGTGTCACCCCTCTTACACCACACCCCATGTGTCACCCCTCTTACACCACACCCCATGTGTCACCCCTCTTACACCACACCCCATGTGTCACCCACTGACCCCACACCCCATGTGTCACCCCTCTTACCCCACACCCCATGTGTCACCCCTCTTAGCCCACACCCCATGTGTCACCCCTCTTACACCACACCCCATGTGTCAACCTTCTGACCCCACACCCCATGTGTCACCCCTCTTAGCCCACACCCCATGTGTCACCCCTCTTACACCACACCCCATGTGTCAACCTTCTGACCCGACACCCCATGTGTCACCCTCTCACCCCACACCCCATGTGTCACCCCTCTTACACCACACCCCATGTGTCACCCCTCTTACCCCACACCTCATGTGTCACCCCTATTACTCCCACACCTCGTGTCACCCCTCTTACCCCCACACCCCATGTGTCACCCCTCTTACACCACACCCCATGTGTCAACCTTCTGACCCCACACCCCATGTGTCACCCCTATTACCCCCACACCCCGTGTCACCCCTCTTACACCACACCCCATGTGTCACCCCTCTTACCCCACACCCCATGTGTCACCCCTATTACCCCCACACCCCGTGTCACCCCTCTTACACCACACCCCATGTGTCACCCCTCTTACACCACACCCCATGTGTCACTCCTCTTACACCACACCCCATGTGTCACCCACTGACCCCACACCCCATGTGTCACCCCTCTTACCCCACACCCCATGTGTCACCCCTCTTAGCCCACACCCCATGTGTCACCCCTCTTACCCCACACCCCATGTGTCACCCCTCTTACCCCACACCCCATGTGTCACCCCTCTTACCCCACACCCCATGTGTCACCCCTCTTACCCCACACCCCATGTGTCACCCCTCTTAGCCCACACCCCATGTGTCACCCCTCTTACCCCACACCCCATGTGTCACCCCTCTTACCCCACACCCCATGTGTCACCCCTCTTAGCCCACACCCCATGTGTCACCCCTCTTACCCCACACCCCATGTGTCACCCCTCTTAGCCCACACCCCATGTGTCACCCCTCTTACCCCACACCCCATGTGTCACCCCTCTTACCCCACACCCCATGTGTCACCCCTCTTACACCACACCCCATGTGTCACCCCTCTTACACCACACCCCATGTGTCACCCCTCTGACCCCACACCCCATGTGTCACCCCTCTTACCCCACACCCCATGTGTCACCCCTCTTACCCCACACCCCATGTGTCACCCTTATTACACCTATTACATCGTAGTTACGTCCCAATGAAAGATAGCAGAGAGATTTTTTTAAATCGGTCCATACGGACATAATTAACGAGACTTTTCCGACCTATAATATTGGATATTTGCAGTGTCACAGTGCGACAAATGTTATTCGTATTTCACGAGCAAAACGAACTTCACTGGTACAACGCTTTAACCTTTACAGCCATGTCCCCGAGAGTGCCGTACGTAATGCTCTTTGCAAAAGAAGACATGTGCGACACGCGGCGCTCGAACCACCCACCGACCGCTTGGGATGACCGAGCAGATAGCGCTAACGGCAAATATTCCAAACTAGTGGAAGTCGCGATGCGATTGCATAGGCACAAACGGTTTGTTCGCTGCTTTAATGTCTTTAACTGTGCACCGGGCCACCACTTTCTATACATGCATATGTCGACAGCTGTGGCAGTGTTAGATTTAGGCGTCGGTCGACAGGTCGAGGCTGACCTTTCATGTACAATAATGTGAAGGCATGCCTTCATGAACCAATCAGCGATGTTGTACTCGTGGTGGAGTATGTCCCAACCGTCTTCGGTTTAAAGGGGTTGTATCACTAGCACCAAGGTTAAAGTTGCATGTCGAGTTCTTTCCCGCCAAAACTAAACCCAGGCGAAATTTATATCAAAATTTGCAGAAAACTCGATTGTTCCATTCCATAAATTCAGAAACCTGATAAACCTCGCCGTTTCGGCTGTGGTGTGGCAAACGTGTCTATCCCACGACACCACAACACTCTGTCGCGGCACTGCTACTTATAACAAAGCATCGCGAAGCACTCAAACTGATGACGTTTACCACTGAAATGAAAATTTGTGGTAAATTGATATCACGGGCAAGGCTAAGAGACACTATTTGGCAGTCTGGCATGGGTGGAATATAGACAAAACCAATCTTGAATGATTCAAGAACTGATTCTTATTTGTATTTTGACCTCTTTAGTTTTGGCGGGAAAGAGCTCCACATGCAACTTTAAGATGTACCCACACATACACCACCTGAATATTATATATGTATATATAAATCTGTTTGGGTGCAAGAAAGTCAGCGTATGTGTATACACGGCGTGTGATTGTCGCAGCGGGTGCGCACTGGTGACATTTAGAGTCAAGTGGATCAGCTGATACTGATTCTATTGTTATTGTGGTCTGCGCTCACACCGTTTGGACCCGACCCGCGCGTGACGTCACCGGCGGAAGTCACTGGTGGCTGACGTGAAGGTCTCTGGCGCGACATGCCTTGTCATTGATCACGGTGACATACGCCAATCTCTGCCCCGCCCCGCCATATCTTATATAACTGAGCTAATAACCCCGGCCTCCCCCTCCCTCTCCTGCCCCCCCCCACCCCCTTTTCACCCTAATCCTCACAATCCGTTAGTATATCACCCCACCCTTGTCAACAGATATGTTGGATGCAGTGATTCTCATGGCAGTTAGCCATGGGTCACCCTAACCTTGGCAACCTAGATCTACATTCTAATGGCACCAGTACCCGATGTTTTTATTATGCTGATGTATTTCATTCAAAGTACTCTTGATTCGGGACATCGGGTTGGCGTCAGAAACAAGGGGGTGGTGAAGGGTGCAGAGGGGTTTCTTGTGTGATTTCCTTTTTTTTTTAAATGAATTGTTGTTTGAGGCCACTTTTTTTGCACATAATGGCTGAATTTGGACCATAAATATCGTAAGCCAATATAAAGGGGTTGGAGGAAACAGTGGACGAAACAGTTGCTTACCAACTGAAATTAGGGAGGTTCTTTTTTTGGAAGGCATGTAAATCAAGGTTAAGTGCAGGGAGCGCGCGAGAAAACGGCGCTTGGGGCATATAACTGGGTCTCTGGGCCCCAGCGATAAAGCTAGGGATGGCAATTATACTAATCTTGACGTCACAATTTACGTCACCGCCCCTTGTCTGGCGGGCTAACGCAGGCATATTTACACCCAAGAAGTCGATTTTCTGAATAAAGAAAGTGCTAAAATTATATGGAAGAGGATTTCTTAATCATGAGCACCACCACAACGAGCTGGTGAGGCTAAGACGATAATGCACTTTTCGTGCGTAACTTACGAGGGGATTATGACTATGGCCCCTGAAGTGTATTCTCTTGATCAAGTTTCAGAAATGTGTTTTGTTGCAGGCATACAATATATATCTTCGTTGAAAGTGAGACGGCTGACCTGATTGCACCTGTTTTTGTACGAGACTCTTGACCCGAGTCGAGTCGGTGTGCCTGAACTAGTTTTACGGTGTGACCTTGACCGCATTACTGCGCGATGGCGGTGTTTATATATCCAGTGACTGGCGGCTTCGGTAACTGAGTTATGCGTCAATAGCGGCCACCAGAGGTTGTTGTTATCTATGTCTGGGGTTGTTTCGTACAATGTCCGCGGTCCCGGCACCAGGAGTGCTTACATACCGAAGGTGTTGACCCCAATCCGCTTGTTGCCCCGGTTGTCGTTAGCAGCCGTGGATCGATAAGCGATCTCCGCTTAATTGTTGCAGCGAAGTCGTTATCTGTGACTTCGATACAGAATGGATTCTGCCCTTTCATTGTTGTACTACAATATATAATTCTGAAACCCTTCTTGGGTCAGATATACCCCTCTAGGTGCGTTCTATTCATAGCTCAATGTATAGCGATTTCTGGAGAAGGGCAGAGTGACTCATGAATGACAGACATATTTATATATAATCATGACGTAATTCTCTATTACCCAGAGAAAGTTTCGAGGCGAGAATCACGTTGGGGGGCCATGTGGTATAGACAAACTAATTGGTGGGCATGTTGTATAGACAACTGATCGGTCGGCATGTTGCATAGACAATTAATTGGTGGTCATGTGGTATAGGCAACTGATTGGTGGCCATGTTGTATAGAAAACTAATTGGTGGCCATGTTGTATAGTAAGCTAATTGGTGGCCATGTTGTATAGGAATCTAATTTGTGGCCATGTTGTATAGGAAGCTAATTGTGGGCCCTGTTATATAGCCAACTGATTGGTGGCCATTTTTTATACAGACAACTAATATGGTGGGTATGGTGTATAGACAACTAATTGGTGGTTATGTTGTATAGACAACTAATTGGTAGCCATGTTGTGTATGTGTTACTAAATGGGCATAGTGTGCGGCCGGAAATGCGAAAATGCGTCCGCTAAAATCGTTCTTTTTTTCACAGATCTCATGCACTGTTAGTGTTGTGGTTACTTGTTCTTAATTTTAATTTTTTTCATTCCAGGCGAGTCAACTAGTTACGTATTGGGCGTTGTTCTGAAAGCTCGCTCTCGAGCTCTCGGACCGTTCCACCCTGGATTCAACATCGTGCAGTTCTTGCGAGAAGGCCTCTACATATTCCTGCCTCCGAACGCCCACGAGGTAGCCAGCAACCGCCTCTTCATCTCGCTGACCCGCGTCTCCGACAGGAAGAATGTACTCGTCTCCCAGTTCGACACCTTCGAAGACCTCGTCCAGGTCAGTGCTTTACTTACCACACCTATCCCCACGCGCTCTTCTTTTGCAAAGGGCGGATTGTAGGGCATATCTCTTTATTTCATGCCTCGGTATTTGGTTCTGGTCCTTGCTTTTATAGCGACACGTGTCAAATCATTCTTGGATTTTTATGAAGCTAATATAGCACGCGTTCAATGTCGAGTCTTAAGCTGACCCAAATCACTCGTCACAGAGGACTGACTGACCCGAAATGCCTCGCGTGGAATGTTGCCAAGAAAAATACGAATGTGTGTAGTGTATCCGAGCCACCACCGCCCATAGTATGGTTCCGCGCAGTGTATTTCAGCCACCACCGCCCATAGCTTGGTTCCGCGCAGTATATCGCAGCCACCACCGCCCATAGCTTGGTTCCGCGCAGTGTATCTCAGCCACCACCGCCCATAGCTTGGTTCCGCGCAGTGTATCTCAGCCACCACCGACCATAGCTTGTTTCCGCGCAGTATATCTCAGCCACCACCGCCCATAGCTTGGTTCCGCGCAGTGTATCCGAGCCACCACCGCCCATAGCTTGGTTCCGCGCAGTGTGTCTCAGCCACCACCGCCCATAGCTTGGTTCCGCGCAGTGTGTCTCAGCCACCACCGCCCATAGCTTGGTTCCGAGCAGTGTATCTCAGCTACTACCGCCCATAGCTTGGTTCCGCGCAGTGTATCTCAGCCACCACCGCCCATAGCTTGGTTCCGCGCAGTGTATCTCAGCCACCACCGCCCATAGCTTGGTTCCGCGCAGTGTATCCGAGACACCACCGCCCATAGCTTGGTTCCGCGCAGTGTGTCTCAGCCACCACCGCCCATAGCTTGGTTCCGCGCAGTGTGTCTCAGCCACCACCGCCCATAGCTTGGTTCCGCGCAGTGTGTCTCAGCCACCACCGCCCATAGCTTGGTTCCGCGCAGTGTATCTCAGCCACCACCGACCATAGCTTGTTTCCGAGCAGTGTATCTCAGCCACCACCGCCCATAGCTTGGTTCCGCGCAGTGTGTCTCAGCCACCACCGCCCATAGCTTGGTTCCGAGCAGTGTATCTCAGCTACCACCGCCCATAGCTTGGTTCCGCGCAGTGTATCTCAGCCACCACCGCCCATAGCTTGGTTCCGAGCAGTGTATCTCAGCTACCACCGACCATAGCTTGGTTCCGCGCAGTATATCTCAGCCACCACCGCCCATAGCTTGGTTCCGAGCAGTGTATCTCAGCCACCACCGCCCATAGCTTGGTTCCGCGCAGTGTGTCTCAGCCACCCCCGCCCATAGCTTGGTTCCGCGCAGTATATCTCAGCCACCACCGCCTATAGCTTGGTTCCGCGCAGTGTGTCTCAGCCACCACCGCCCATAGCTTGGTTCCGCGCAGTGTATCTCAGCCACCACCGCCCATAGCTTGGTTCCGAGCAGTGTATCTCAGCTACCACCGACCATAGCTTGGTTCCGCGCAGTATATCTCAGCCACCACCGCCCAAAGCTTGGTTCCGAGCAGTGTATCTCAGCCACCACCGCCCATAGCTTGGTTCCGAGCAGTGTATCTTAGCCACCACCGCCCATAGCTTGGTTTCGAGAAGTGTATCTCAGCCACCACCGCCCATAGCTTGGTTCCGCGCAGTATATCTCAGCCACCACCGCCCAAAGCTTGGTTTCGAGCAGTGTATCTCAGCCACCACCGCCCATAGCTTGGTTCCGCGCAGTATATCTCAGCCACCACCGCCCAAAGCTTGGTTTCGAGCAGTGTATCCGAGCCACCACCGCCCATAGCTTGGTTCCGCGCAGTGTATCTGAGCCACCACCGCCCATAGCTTGGTTCCGAGCAGTGTATCTCAGCCACCACCGCCCATAGCTTGGTTTCGAGAAGTGTATCTCAGCCACCACCGCCCATAGCTTGGTTCCGCGCAGTATATCTCAGCCACCACCGCCCAAAGCTTGGTTTCGAGCAGTGTATCTCAGCCACCACCGCCCATAGCTTGGTTCCGCGCAGTGTATCTCAGCCACCACCGACCATAGCTTGGTTCCGCGCAGTGTGTCTCAGCCACCACCGCCCATAGCTTGGTTCCGCGCAGTGTATCTCAGCCACCACCGCCCATAGCTTGGTTCCGCGCAGTGTATCTCAGCCACCACCGCCCATAGCTTGGTTCCGCGCAGTGTGTCTCAGCCACCACCGCCCATAGCTTGGTTCCGCGCAGTGTGTCTCAGCCACCACCGCCCATAGCTTGGTTTCGAGCAGTGTATCTCAGCCACCACCGCCCATAGCTTGGTTTCGAGCAGTGTATCTCAGCCACCACCGCCCATAGCTTGGTTCCGCGCAGTGTGTCTCAGCCACCACCGACCATAGCTTGGTTCCGCGCAGTGTGTCTCAGCCACCACCGCTCATAGCTTGGTTCCGCGCAGTATATCTCAGCCACCACCGCCCATAGCTTGGTTCCGCGCAGTGTATCTCAGCCACCACCGACCATAGCTTGGTTCCGCGCAGTATATCTCAGCCACCACCGACCATAGCTTGGTTCCGCGCAGTGTATCTCAGCCACCACCGCCCATAGCTTGGCTCCGCGGAGTGTATCTCAGCCACAACCGCCCATAGTTTGGTTCCATCGCACGGATGTGAACGTATATCTGGACACGCTTTTGTGAGCGCACAGAGGTCGCCACTAGACTGGCCATCTGGGTCGGTACGTCCAGGTGACGACTTGTCATGTTGCCAACATCCGGGTCTTTCGTTGTACGTTTTCGTTGCCTAGATTGTAGCGATATATAAGCTCTTTTGAAAGGTCAGAACGGCCCTCTGCCCCCCCCCCCCCTCCCCCTGTTGCACCCCACTCCCCTCTCTGGTCAACCATCCCTTCATTGTGCAAAAATGTCGATGTTGACGCATGAAGATCCAGTGGTGGGTTAGCCCGGGATATGACCTCATTTAAATTTGACAGTAAATGTGCTACGAGCTCGATAATTAATCCACCCAACAAGAAAGTAAACAACCTATCATGGCGTTCACCTCGCTTCGCCGGAGGGAGGGTTTACTGCGTCGTCACCCGCTAACAACCTAGACATAAAGGACAAACAATCTGAAATTTATAGCGAGATGTGCGATTTGCCCGGTTGTGAGAGAATTTTTTTCATCTGGGCCACGGTGTGTTAGGATCCGGCTGTCTACTCGACTCGATTATACGAACGGCCCTGGGTAGCTTGGACAACTCAGTGACTCCAACGCAATAGGGCTATACAGTTCTCGCGATCGGGCCGTGAGACTTCAGTTTTGGAGACAAACAAATACACGTGCTCCATGTTGAAGTATAGACAGCTACGAGTCAATTTCTTTCCAGGTTCATTCCAAAGACTATGAGTATCATTTCACTAAACATGGCTATGGGAAATATACGTTAAAATATTTGGAGGCGATGAAGCGCAGAACTTTGGGATTATACAAGGAAAAATCCGTCTTCAAAACACTCGAAAGCTAAAAATAACGTTCTAAATTTAGCCCTGCACCCGGGCTTTCGCAAGGTCACCAAATAGCGAGTGACGTCACAGAGTTTCGCGTGCCTCCGCGGTAATAAAAATGGCGAGAGCAAGTGATCGACTTAATCATTCCGCTGTCAAAATGTGCAGTGCATGGAGTAACAACACACGTGTGCGTCATTAAACCCCATGGTAAAAATAAAATAAGACCAGTTGGATGTTTTCGTATCACTTTTGGATCACGAAAAGATCAAGTTTCTTTATTTTTGTAAGTTTTCTGTTTGAAGCGTTGCGCCAACGTTGTCACCGGGGAGAATCCGTGTGACGTCATAATGCCTCGTTTTCGTAGGAAATGCAAAAAAACGTTAGTTTCTCAGTCGTATTGTCCCGTCGTAACAAATATTCGTCATTGTGATGGCGCAAACAAATAAAAAATATGTCATCCATCCGTTTTGTGAAGCTTATTTCTTAAATATTCTTAATCATAGCACTAGGCCTTCCGCAATGGACCCACCCCTCGGCGCTTGTTTTTTGCGCATGTAGTCTGGTTCCCAGTCGCTCTCTCTGCTTAACACACATGTCACCCCTACGTCACAGATAGTCAGGATACCAGTGTGCGCAGTGATTCTAAACTCGTTCCGAACACGTGCTTCGTTTGTTTGTCCCCAAAATGAGTAAACCGGAAGTCTAAGCGAACGAGACTTGATGGCCCTATGGTATAAACTGGGTGGTAATTAACTTATAATGAATTCCTGGCGATGCGTCCATGATTAGGATGCGTGGATAGACAGGGAGGTCAGCGCTTTGGTATGATAACAATGGCGAGGGGAACAGTTCAGACGCACAGATAGACAGCTAGACAGACAGACAGACAGACAGAAACACGCACACACACAGACAGACAGACTGTCCGGGGCTGGAGGATGTATGTAACTGCGCACTGCCGGTCAAATTGAACTTAGGTCGACTTGTATTCGGTACACTTTTAAGTACTGTGGCGGGGCCAAATGGAGTCACGATACAGTGTCACGTGGCGGAATGTAAAGCGCATTTGATCCTTCTGTTGCCTTCTCTGCAGTGTAATTTCATTAGATTTACATTATTTTACTGATATCAAATAACTTCCGATAAAATCTACAACGGAATTTTTAGCAATTGTGTTTATTGAAAGCGGTATGTTTAGATACTATCCAGCATGGTCGCCGTGGAGTTTGTCGACACGACAGTGCTCCAGTTCAGAGTCCATGTAGATTATATGTAGCACCTCAAAGACGCTAATGTTTATATTTAACAAATATCTCCCGCACTCATTCTACGGTTGACTTACAATCTCCTCAATGTCAAATAAGGGAACTTTGCCGTCCAAAAAAGAACCAAAATAGACGCGGCGACATTTATGACCTCTAACAAGGTCATGTCAGGTCACTCACTTCAGTATTATTAGGGGGAGAAGCACACAAAGCATGTCGCGTAGTGAACTGATAAAGGGCGTGACACTGCAGATTACTATTGACTGAGTGACAGCTGCGAGTCCCCACATAATTATATTATTTTATGTCCAGTGCGAGGTCTCTGGTTCCGTATATACCTGTCCATATCTTTGTTGCGTCGAGCATATCACGAGCTGTGTCCCTGGTCCACATATTAACCTCCGATGCACGTGTGTTAGGGCCCAAAACGTCATAGTGACGAAAACGTCAGATCACACGGTCTGAGCTATCTAGGAGCAAATGTACAGTTACTCTTCAGTTTCAGATATATTTAAGTGCTTTCATAAACGATGGAATATGGGTATCGCCCCCCCCCCCCCCCCACTCCCTCCGGGTCCATCCCTTGGAACCTTCTATTCCAAGAAACCTTAGATTTCCTTATTTTCCTGCGTCTTAATTCGCAAATTTCGGCCTCCAAGAGGTCTCTAATTGTCAATCAATTGATCCTTTAGCTTCGAGTGGCCCCTCCCTGTCTCCTTCAGAAACGCCACGCAGGGTTGTGTGGGCGATAACCGGGATGGTTGAAATTAAACTTTAAACTGTATATTTCATTCTCCCAAGGTATGACGTTTTGGTCACTATGACGTTTGGGGTTCTAACACACGTGGCCGGTCTCCATCGTGTTCACGTGTTCTTGGACTGTCTCCTGGTCTTCTGGGCAGTGCACCAAGGCAACTGAACCTTGGGCGCCAGACAGAGTTATGACTCAAGCTCTATTACTTGGCGACGACGATGTTTCGTGCGGCCTGGTCTCTGCATGGGGTTCAGTTCATCATCCTGGAGAGCAGTACCTCTGTTATCACTTATTTTCCTGACACGTGTCGAACGGATGGCAGGCGGCGGGCACGCTGTAGTGTATGAAAGTCTACATGTAAACAATGGCTGAGTGATGACATCAGCTTCATTAATTAGACTTGGGGGCGATGTAATGTAGATCTACATGTGAACAATGGCTGGGTTTTAAGATGACACCATGCAGCTTTAATAGATTAATTAGAGGCGGCCAGGATGGTCGCTGTGGTCTGGATTTATAGTTTGCCCTCCTCGATTGTCTTCCATCATCTTATCTCCCTGAGGACAAACGTGTCGGCGACACATGTTTGGGCCAAAGTTTGTCGCGCACACTGTAGCAGGGTGTTGGCCGAGGGGCCGCCAGGGGTCATGTGTCGCTACTCGCCCGGGAGGGGGCGCTGATTTGAGGCCCCCATTTTGGCAGGTGCACACAAGAGAATGGGTTGGACCTGGTCGGTGCTCCTTTAATAAACTGCTATGTAGACCTTGGTATAGATTATGGCGTAAGTTGTCGCATGGATTTGTTACTGGCCTTCATGACTCCTTCGCCGACGCCCGCCTTACCTCTACCTCCCTTTCCAAGTTTTTATAGGGATATTCTGAACTATCTACTATTTGTTTTGGCGTTATTCCGTGAACTGAGTTCTTCACATGTATCACACGTGTACCCGCATGTCAACATTGTAAGAGGTATATAACTGTCAGCAATAAATATTAGCCTAAGTGCTATTTACCGACAAAAAAACGACAAAAGTGGGTTTATGTTTATACACTTTAATTAATTTAATAACAACGCCGTGGGGTGGAGCAGAGAGTATCAATTGACATTTCAAGCAGAACTTGTGAAAGTACATAATAAATGACAATCAAATGTTTGATCAATTTTACTGTTTTATCTTAACCTGTCTTTACCGACTGTATCACGATTCGTATGGACTGAGCTCTTTGTTTATCAAGTCCCTAGCGTTGACAGGATCAATCAACTGTCTGTTTTAGGCTTTGATCTGCAGTTCCTTCGTCCCATTATGGAGTGGGTTGATCCCACCCAAGTACAAAGGAGTGGTGAGTTGTTCCTCATCTTCTTGTGAATGTCTCTCCGTCAAACCTTGACGTCTAATTTGTCAGACCCCGAACGGCACTGTAATAATCTGTGTCACAAAAAATGATATTTAACAAGTACATTTTTGTTTTTTATATAATCGACTAAAAAAAACAAAGTTACAAGAATAATTGATAGATTTTTTTTAATCTATCATATTTTAGTTACTTGGACCGTCGTGACAACATATTTTTGGTTCACCCTTGTTCAGCGCTATGTGGACGGTGGGATGAGCGACAACATACCCATCCTCGACGAGAATACCATCACAGTCTCGCCCTTCGCCGGCGAGAGTGACATCTGCCCCAATGACAACACCTCCAACTTTATGCACGTCCATCTGGCCGGCACCAGCATTCAGCTAAGCTCAGGGAACCTGTTCCGAGCGGCCTACGCCTTCTACCCGCCACACCCCGATGTCCTCGCTAACATGTGTCGGCGCGGATTCGATGATGCCCTGGAATTCCTCAAGAGAAATCGTGAGTTTGTGATATATATTTATGTATAATATATATATAGCTCATCAAAAAACATCCGTGGACCGATTGTGAAGCAATTGCTACATGCTGAGAAACCGAATTGCCAACTAAGGGATAAATGTTATGGTCCATGTGCGTAATGCTCATGTTTGTAACTTTTACTTTGGCCTCCTTCTGCGTTGTAAGATTCATCAGTTTCTGCAGTTGATGGATATATTACTTAACATGTTGCAATTTGTCAATTTTATTTGAGAAAATAGCAAAACTGATCGACTGTAGATTAGTAACTGTTTCCTAAAGGAAAGTTTCAGACCAGTTGGTGTGAGCTAATAAGCGACGTATGCGAGAAACAAAGAAAAATACTACTAATAGTACTTATAATGCAAAATATATATTATTATACAAAAAATGCATGAGCATTGCGAAGTGCTGCTGGTAAACGACTAGTTGCAACAACACACGAATATAAGACACCATTACTTATTAAATATACCTACAGTACATGTATATTAGTAGGCCTATGGAATCCAGCGTGATAACATGTTCTGACCATACCGCCGTCCCTCTCCAGGGTTGATCGGCTGCACCAAACACCTGAGCGTGCAGACAGCCATAACACCCGGCGACCGCGACTCCGACGAGGAACAGGAAGACCAGTGTCCAAACGACAATTGCCATGACAACGATTGTTATGACAACGACGGGGAGGAGGAGGAGGGTCCAGAGACGGAAGACGACTCTTCTGACATGGAGGTGGACTTCCATATAGGATACAGCTCCAGTGACGAGGACGAGAGGGAGGCTGAAGACGGGGATGTGGATTGGGATGAAGAAGATGGGGATGAGGAGGGCGACATGCGGTGTTACGACTGCCACCAGCGCCAACACGTGGCTCTCATCGACTCACTCCCAGCTCCTGTACTCGTCGGTAAGACAATATTTCCTATTAAGGCTAAAACTTAGGTCCAAAAAATTAGCACTAGATCGGCGATAAAGGCTGTTTTTTTCGTTCTAATATGTTGTGTTTCAAAATTACCATAACATTTTAAAACGATTTAAGCCTTCAAATATTTTTTAATCTGAAACATTTTTTTTATTTTCTGCGATGTATGCACAATTAGTTTGAGACTGCGTATGTTTTCTTTGTCTCAGCGTTACAAGGAGCCTGCGACAGTGTCAACAAGGGGCTGCTGGCGCCCGTGTATAACCTTAGAGCCTTCAAGGTCATTTCACTCTTGACGGCCCCCATGCTTCTCCCGGTAGATGTCGCCATGGCATTAGGGCAGAAGTAAGTGCCACGTTACCTGTCGTTAAGAGATCTATCTGTGGAGACAACGTAATTATATGGATATAAATTATGGAGATATTGTTTAATCAATCCTCAGGGTCATATTTTAATTTCCTTATTGAAAGACGCATGGGTGATCGGTGCGGGTTACTTTAACGTTGAACGTTTAAAACATATAGGATCCATCACTAACTCCGGGCACCGGGTACTCGAACCTTCGACCGTCGCTGTGGCGTCCTTGTGCCCCAGCCACATCTGCCTCCTCTTTCATGCCAACCATGGGGGAGCCAGCCTCCTTAGCGCAGTTGCTAAGCAGGCTGAGCTGCACACCAACAGGTCGCGGGTTCGCGCCCCTGGCACCTGCATCTGCGGTATGTTTCTCCTTGCTTGGCCCATGTCACCGTCCCGGGGGGTTATTCGACCCAGTATGGCTCTCACCACGTGCACGCATAAACACGATTCCGTCTCTTTGGCGCCAGGTTAATGATGTGGGTGCCATACATGCCGAGCGACATGCAGTGGTTTGTTTCGGAACTATCGACCATCATTGGGGAGCTGTACGACATCATTCAGTCCGGTCGCCACCGCTACAGCGCCAGGTAAGACCAGACCCCATCCCTACATATACCCCAGTGCTGGGTTTAATACAAGGGAGCTCTTACTGAAGAGTTATAAAGCATCAGCAACGTGATATCATGATTTTGTGGATAATAACTAATTAAGTTGAAATTGTCTCGGTTCATCCGTAGAATTATCACCAGCGATGCATTTGAATTTTAAAGAAGTGTATTCGGTGTTTTATTAGTCTGTAATGCAGTGGCAGTTGGGCCGATGTTCAACGATGGAATGTGATGTTTGTGTCACTCTCGCACTTACTAAGTGGTCTTTATATAGAATAAACTGCCTAGTATCCAGTCAGTTCGCTGCTTAAGAAGCCGGTGTCCTCCATCATATGTGCTAATGTATATGTACTTGGTTTGTCCTTTGCCACCAGGTTCACCTGTCAGCTAGCCATCACCGAGGTTCAAGATTTCATGGCAGGGGCGGTGACCTCGCTGACCGACCAGCGCGACTACCACTTCAGCCACCGGCGAGAGAGCGTCGGACGGTCCGCCCCCCACCAGCACCACCTCCATCACCACCACCACCACCACCACCCTCTCCCCCACCCCCACCCCCACCCTCACCGGCAGACGCAACGCTCCCGCAACGTCAACGTCGGCTTCTCCGTCGACATCTCGTCCGGACAGTACTCGGCGCTCAAGTGCGTCACCGACCTGCGGCAGGATATCCTAGACGACTGCGAGCACGTGCACGAGGCCTCCCCCACGGCCAGCAACGAGGATCTGGAGTCCCTCGGCCTGGGATCCGGGAACCTGGGGTCCGAGGACATCCGGAAGTCTGGCGTCACCGAGGCCTACGACTCCTTTGACAATTGCTTGCACATCGCTAACCAGATGGACGCGCTCTTGTCCTTCTACTACGCCGAGGAAGGCGACGAGAAAACGGTCAAAGTGACGGAGATTTTCCCCTTGGACGACCCCCGGGGCCCCTCCCCGAGCTTCCACCCGTCCGCCCGGGCCTGGGAGAACATGGTGCAGGGTCGGCCCGATGTGGAGGAACAGGGACCCAGGTCTCGCGGTCTGAGACCAGTCATGTCGGAGCAAATTCTACACACCTAGCGCGTGTGCGTGCGCATGCGCATCACCCCCTCCTCCCTTGTTGCCTTCTCCATCACCCTCCCCGCCACACACCCGCCCCGTGGACATCGTCAGGACTACCACAACCCAGACCGTCGCCGCTAATCTGTACAGTCCACGGGTCACCACGAACATCATCATCGTCACCACGGTCACCATGGTCACCAGGAACCTCATTACTATCACCATGGACATCACCATTGTCACCATTATCACCAGGGACCTCATTATTATCACCACGGCCATCATCACCTTGTTACGTCGTCCGCCTCCTCAGAACCGCGATTACCGCTGCTTCCCCGTCACCCCTGCCCGTGACGTCACCATAACGTCACAACCATGGCTACATTGCGCGTCACTCTCCAGTACGCGTGCTGGGTGGGATTGTTGTTTTTTGGTTGGTTGATCAATTGTTGTTAATGACTGGTGTGTGACTGGTTAATGACTGATTTCCTGCAGAGCTGACATTTTGTCGTCGGTCGAGTGAGTGATTGCAGTGTGATGGCTGAGTGCGCATGTATTGCAATGTGATGAACGAGTGCGCATGTATTGCAGTGTGATGGCTGAGTGCGCATGTATTGCAGTGTGATGGCTGAGTGCGCATGTATTACAGTGTGATGACTGAGTGCGCATGTATTACAGTGTGATGACTGAGTGTGCATGTATTACAGTGTGATGACTGAGTGCGCATGTATTGCAGTGTGATGGCTGAGTGCGCATATATTGCAATGTGATGACTGAGTGCGCATGTATTGCAGTGTGATGGCTGAGTGCGCATGTATTGCAGTGTGATGGCTGAGTGCGCATGTATTGCAGTGT
Source organism: Arenicola marina (assembly GCA_964019135.1). Lineage (NCBI taxonomy): Eukaryota > Metazoa > Annelida > Polychaeta > Arenicolidae > Arenicola > Arenicola marina. The sequence continues at coordinate 39,702,151 of OZ025261.1, forward strand.
GATGACTGAGTGCGCATGTATTGCAGTGTGATGGCTGAGTGCGCATGTATTGCAGTGTGATGACTGAGTGCGCATGTATTGCAGTGTGATGGCTGAGTGCGCATGTATTGCAATGTGATGACTGAGTGCGCATGTATTGCAGTGTGATGACTGAGTGCGCAGAGCATAACTTTTTAAAGTGTGTTCCGGGACTGGCGACATGTAACTGGTCGTAGTTTGTTGGGGATAAAGCAGTGCATGGAAACCACGCCATTGAACGCTTTAATTTTAATTGCTTTATAATTCACTTCCATTTTTATTTCCAAGCGAATGTTATGGCTTGATATGGAGGGGTTGATCGCTATGATAAAGCTAGACAGAGAAAGTCCCAGGCGTATGTTTACCTACCTCAGTAATTGTTTCTTTATATCAAAAGAATATTTTTACCTAAACGTTTCTTTGTTTTACTAAAGAAAACAGCTTACATACTAAGTTCAACGATTGTTTTAAGATGATTATTTCTCTTTCGTTTCTGGGTTTTAGGGGACGGCTTTTATTTCTAGCCCTATACAAGTTTGAGCACAATTTGCCGCAATGCACTGACGTTGTGGAAATAATGTATTTTTTGCGCACATTCAGGTTGCTTTGAGAAAATAATTTATCTGTGTGATTAAATATAGTTACACATTGTGTAAATTACACATTTAGGTCTCAAGCGAGGTAAGCAGTTACCATTGTTCAACAAATCCCGTGTACAGGTTAAGGAAGTATAGTTTATGTCAGTGCACCTATTTCTTGTATGAATCACCAAAACACGGAGAGAACACCAAAATATTTCCCAAACCGCGGTGTGCCATGCTTGAGCGTTGCTTGTTCCAAGATCGCGGATAGTCGCCATGTCAAATGTTTAGCGCTGATTCCGTTATTGTCAGTTTTTGAGTGAATGTTTTTTATTTGTGTGTAATTTTATGTATTAACTACTCTATTATTAGGGAAGCATTGTAAATCGCGCAACGTGTCAATATGCAGTGTAAACTGCGCCAAACAGAGGAAGGGTTGCCGTTACTTTGTCCTCTTGCGTTTGTGCCAGTTTTGTTCTTTCTGCAATAATTTCACTCTCCTACAACATGTGGTTCTCATAGATGTAATATCAGTTTGGGTATCTCTGATTCAGTCGCGAATGGAAATTTGCGCCGGTCCAACCATTCCCGCTACGTCAAGGCCCACGTCTTGTGAGAGCGATGTTTGAAGGTTTTACATGAAAGCCAGGCTTACGAGCGGCAGTAAATTATGCCATTGCATCAATGGCTGATTTTTTACTGCGGTTTTAGAGGCGCCAATGACGCAGGAAGTAGTTGACCGAATGTCCCCTGACGGCGCTCACCGACCCGTCATTGACGGCTCTGGGGTCACAATTTGCGTCTGACGATGATAACAGATAATGATGACTTGTATATTGCAGTGTGTATATTTAATTACATATCTTAACTAAGAACATTTCAGTTTTCTGATTTCTCTTAAGCAGCGCCTTGTCAGGGGCGGATCCAGGAATTTGAAAAGCGCGGGGGGGGGGGGGACCGTGCTCTCTGTGTGACCTGGGGGGAGGTGGGCGTAACAAATGATTACATCTCAGATAGCCTTGATTTTGCACGAAAAACGAGGCATTCTTCCTCAAATAGAATCGTTCACTATGTAGCCTTGATCAGTCCTTAACATCCCCCCTGTTTTATTTATTGATTTCGGAAAAAAATGACATGTGCCACAAAGACATGTAGAATATGCTAACACCCTCTTGTTTGGGATGGGAGGGGGGGGGTAAACCCCATACCTCCCCCCCCCCCCTCCCCTTGGACCCGCCACTGTGTGCCCTGGGTGGGGCAGGAATGTTACCCCCGTACCCGCATCAGCTGCCGCTGGGTGGGGCAGGAGTGTCACCCCCACACTTGCATCAGCTACCGCTGGGTGGGGCTGGAGTGTTACCCCCATACCCGCATCAGCTACCGCTGGGTGGGGCAGGAGTGTTACCCCCATACCCGCATCAGCTACCGCTGGGTGGGGCAGGAGTGTCACCCCCACACTTGCATCAGCTTCCGCGATTGGCTCCCCTTCCGCGGAACCATATTTAACAAGGTTCATATGTCGCTGTTGGTAACAGACGCACAAATAAGAAGCTCAGGTGTTGAAGTGGTCTCTGTTTGCTCGTTAGTCCTCATCCTGGTGTATATATATATATAGTATTTATAAACAAATTTTCCCAGCATCAGATTACGAAAATTCTTAAAAGTCTTACGAGCTTTCGCCGTGAAGGGCACAAGCAGCCACGTAATGTACATATTGACACCTGAGGTACACTAGTTAGCATACAACGTGTATATGACGCCTGCCGCGAACGCACTGACCTTGAGGGTTGATCTGGATAAGGCACCTATCTATGCATAACCGAATGGAACGCTGCTGAAGTGACGTCATTTAGAGCCGTCTGCCAGTCACGAGACGCTATAGAGCTGTGCGGGATTCTTTCTCCTTCACGCCAAATCAGACGGGTTAATTTTCGTGCCATGTTAAGTCATACGTGCGTTAGGCAGAGGAACCTGAATAAAGAAAGGTGAAATGCCAGTCTGTGTGATTTTGTTTCTCCATTTCCATCTCGTTCAGATTATTTTATTAACCCAAATGATGTACAATAAGTAGGTCTACGAATGTGCGTTCCAGGTTGGACGCAATGCCAGATATGTCGTAATAAGCTGGTGCCTAGAGCAAAATGAACCGCTCCATTTCAGCATGACATAACCTTATATTTATCAGGTGATCCTGCTTTCCTACTAGTCCCTGCCACGTGAACTCGTTGGCCTTCAATACCCTAGTATTGTATGACAAGCTGAGTGCGAAAATGCCCTAAGAAGACGAAGGGCTTGCAAAGTGAAATTTTTGGCATGAATCTTGCTGGGAACGGCATGACATTGGATCGTTATCACTTATTTGATGCATTCACCTTACATTCGGGTTTTCTGTCCGATCCATGCCTATTATAAACTTCTATCTGGGAATTAATTTTCTAATAAAGTTGCATCACGCTCAATTCATTGAACTTACGGCATTACCAGGTCAATTCACAGGCCGGCTTATGGAAAGTATTCCAAAGATGGAAAACTTTCCAAATCAAAAAAAATCGCACTTGCGCAGAGCGAGTTTCCGGCGTGTTGTTATCATTGAGTAGGGCGCACCACCGTGACGTTTTGTGAAAACCCTAAGTTTACATTGTTCACATTTTAGAGGCTAATCAGGCCGTTTGCACCAACAGGAAGAAAAGTAATGTCGCTATATTTCTGTCGGACGGTTTTGAAATCTACCGTACGGGAAATGTGACGTGGAATGCTGAGACCAGGCTGTCCATTGTTTGTCAATGTCCAGTGATAAGGAAAGACCTGCATGGCCTTGGCTGCTAATTGTAGTCATTATATATCCTATTATATAAGTAATTTGACTAAATTGATTTTTAAAAAATTCTATTACATTTATTATGAACTATGAATTATATTATAAGTCTTATTTCACTTTTAAGAAGAAAATATAATATATATCGACATAATATATTATAGTGTAGACTCTAATAAGAAAACTTACTTTTAAAATATTAAAGTTATTTTTTTATTTGAATATATTTATGGAATAAATATGTGATATTACAAGGCATATTTTGGAATAAAAATGTAAGGTTAATTTAGTTTTTATATTATTGCCTCCTGTGATTTCCATTTACCTTTCGTTAAGGAAATTTCATATTTTCGTTAGAGTTAATCAATCATTGGTATCATGTATCAGTGTAAGTGAACCTTAAATCTATTAAGAAAATTAAGAAATAATTTTATATATACAAATAATAATTTCATAGAAAGTTCTTTTCTCATAATTATAGACCCTTGGCATAAAGCTATATATATATATATATATATATATATATACACTTTGATGTTTCATATGTACAGGTAAATATCATTAATATAACTGTATTTAAAAGATTATATATATATATATCTGATGTCCTTTTTTTTTCTTTGATAACTTCAGAAAACTGATGGACTCCTGTTAAGATGTTGCAGTTTACCTGCAAGTGTGGCAGTTCATTGTTACATGAATAATGGCACATCTCTGGCACAGGCAAATTTATACCGCCATGCTGTGAAAGAGAAGCTCTTGTCATTATGTAACAAGAATTAGGTAGGGGTTGACAAACCCAGGGACATCAAGGCTGATCTGTTTGGGGTCAGGGGTTCTTCGTCCGGCACGGGCTGAAACACTGGGTCGTCCGTAGGGGATGCGGTGGAACCCCCGGCATATCGCAGTTTTTTTGGTAGGAGGGACGGCATTATTCTTGGGGTGTGTCTAGTGGCAAAGTTCAAATCGCCGGCGACGCTGCGCGTTGGAGTCTGGTCTGCCACGTCCGGCCGACCAATATGATGGCCGTCCTTGTTGACTCGGTGGACACGCCTTCCTGCGGTACGCTGGACGCGGAGCCCACGTGTTGTCAGGGTCTCTCATAGGTGGTCGTGGGAGCTAGGCGTACGTGTAACTATATAGTCGTGGATATGCTTACTATCGGTGACCGTCTCATACGGCTTTGTATGGAAATATAATGTACTTGGTATTAAACACGGGTGTAACAGTTCCATGCCTTATCGGTAGTATTATATTCGCCTTAATTACTTCAGAAATAAATAATATAACATGCCTTATCGGAAGCGAACTTCTGTAAGTGGATCTTGCTCAACTGCTGTCAAAAAATAAAGTTTCGTTTTATTAAGCATGTGATGGGCTTTTTCTTGGCGTACCCGCTGAAACTATAATTTATTTCAGTCGTATCACCGTCACCGAAATAAAAAATCGATTCAGTATGCATTCATTTGCAAAATTACTATTGATCTCGATCAATACTGTATAAAGGAACATAAAATAAACGATTTAAAGCGAACGAAGACTTTGCGACAGATATAAGGGTAAAGTAAGTGTATGCATAACGACACGGAAGGATACCAACACAAACTATATTAAATTTGCCGACTTGCCTCGCGGACCTTTCCATTATGGATGGGGGTTCTGTCTATACCGCTAGAACAGTCCTGAAATTCGGTTGATGTTATCTATGTTAGAATGCATGAGCAGATATCAAGCTTCGGTATCTACGGCAACATAAACATATTATAAATACTCAGAATAGTCACCTCCCTCGTTTGTTAGTGGCGATAAAAACCCTCCTAGCTACCTTGATTACCAGGATCCAAAATGTTGCTTGAAAAAATCTATGGAGGCATATATTTTGCTTGAGAACAAGTGTTTAAACGCCGATAACAAAATATTATTTGCATGTCGTAAGCTATAAAAAAACAACAATGTTTTCCTGTTCTAAACCTGTTGCCTCCGGTTTCTTTTCCACGGCAAACGTTGAGGGTTTAACACGCTTGTAACCAAAGCAACTTAATTTGTAGAGACCGCCAGCCAATACGAAATAACTTGCATAAAATGTAAATTTTAACTCTTCCTTTCAAATACACATGAACAAAAAATTATCTTCCCGCCATTTCGTCCCAGTAAGAACAGAATTTCCCGCCTTTTTTAATTTCGCCCCAATTAAAACACTTCGGTTCACATCTTGTCATTCAGTTGATGTTATATCACTTTGGCACCTATGCATATGTTATTTATTCCTTGAACACCTCTGCTGCATTCAAACTCTTCGACCAACTCGCAAGTTTTCATCCTCCGCTTTTTTTTTTCGTGTCGCCTCTTACCTTCTGACAGCGCGGCGCTCTGACATCAGATGAATAAGAACAAAATGAACAGTGTTAGCAAGAAATGTACAGTTTCTTTGAAAGTTTCCATTTTAGGAATACTTGCCAAAAGTGGGCCAGTGAATCGACCTGATTACGTATGTTGTCGATTCTGACCTTGTCAATTCTTACTTAGAGGAAAATAACTGCTCCCCAGTTTTGTCGAAAGTGCCGTTGGGATCGGTGGAGTTTAGCAGGATCCATGACATATGGCGATATCAAAACATAAGTAATATAAATAGTTGGCTGCGTAATTATTGTTGTTGCAAGCATAGTTAACTGAGTAATGGAATTTAATTGAATTAATTTTTAATTGGATGGGGAGCGATCATTTTCGTATACACTATTAACCTCTATGTAGTTAAATGAGTATTGCATAAAGTACAGAATGAGTAAAAGCTACATTATTACGCTAGTAGAAATGTCACTGAAGAAGAAATTGCCGGGGGCGGGCACTATGATACAAATGTAGTGTGGGGCGGGGTGGGGGGGGGGGGGCAGGGGTAGGGCTCTGAAAATCTGCATTCATAGAGCGGGTTGCCGCGAAAAAAAACCGACCGAGCGGAAACGTTCCGACCAAAATGATTTGGGCGGTGAAAAAGGGTGGGCTTTACCACAGAACCCCCAGCAATGTATTAAATAGCTCGCCCCCCGGTTGACCGGAAAAGTGACTGTTCTTATGTACATATAAGAGGGGGTCTAGTCAGATTTTCCCAGACAGGTCAGAATTGAGAGCGACATATATAGTACAGCTCGTTATCAGTTTTCAAAACTTTAACTATACCGAAGTTGCTGCATTTTTTGTCTGTTCTGCCTCGACCAGATATCATTTGTCAATCGCCTTGAGGGTTTGTATAGTCGTTTTAGTTTCATGGAAGAAAAAACGGTCTAACCTTGCACCCAGCTCATGGTACGGCAGGTAGAGGACGGGGGACTTAACCTGACCCACATATACCATCAGGTCACAGCAGAGGACGGGGGACTTAACCTGACCCACATATACCATCAGGTCACAGCAGAGGACGGGGGACTTAACCTGACCGACATATACCATCAGGTCACAGCAGAGGACGGGGGACTTAACCTGACCCACATATACCATCAGGTCACAGCAGAGGACGGGGGACTTAACCTGACCCACATATACCATCAGGTCACAGCAGAGGACGGGGGACTTAACCTGACCCACATATACCATCAGGTCACAGCAGAGGACGGGGGACTTAACCTGACCCACATATACCATCAGGTCACAGCAGAGGACGGGGGACTTAACCGACCCACATATACCATCAGGTCACAGCAGAGGACGGGGGACTTAACCTGACCCACATATACCATCAGGTCACAGCAGAGGACGGGGGACTTAACCTGACCCACATATACCATCAGGTCACAGCAGAGGACGGGGGACTTAACCTGACCCACATATACCATCAGGTCACAGCAGAGGACGGGGGACTTAACCTGACCCACATATACCATCAGGTCACAGCAGAGGACGGGGGACTTAACCTGACCGACATATACCATCAGGTCACAGCAGAGGACGGGGGACTTAACCTGACCCACATATACCATCAGGTCACAGCAGAGGACGGGGGACTTAACCTGACCGACATATACCATCAGGTCACAGCAGAGGACGGGGGACTTAACCTGACCCACATATACCATCAGGTCACAGCAGAGGACGGGGGACTTAACCTGACCGACATATACCATCAGGTCACAGCAGAGGACGGGGGACTTAACCTGACCCACATATACCATCAGGTCACAGCAGAGGACGGGGGACTTAACCTGACCGACATATACCATCAGGTCACAGCAGAGGACGGGGGACTTAACCTGACCGACATATACCATCAGGTCACAGCAGAGGACGGGGGACTTAACCTGACCCACATATACCATCAGGTCACAGCAGAGGACGGGGGACTTAACCTGACCCACATATACCATCAGGTCACAGCAGAGGACGGGGGACTTAACCTGACCCACATATACCATCAGGTCACAGCAGAGGACGGGGGACTTAACCTGACCCACATATACCATCAGGTCACAGCAGAGGACGGGGGACTTAACCTGACCCACATATACCATCAGGTCACAGCAGAGGACGGGGGACTTAACCTGACCCACATATACCATCAGGTCACAGCAGAGGACGGGGGACTTAACCTGACCCACATATACCATCAGGTCACAGCAGAGGACGGGGGACTTAACCTGACCCACATATACCATCAGGTCACAGCAGAGGACGGGGGACTTAACCTGACCGACATACCATCAGGTCACAGCAGAGGACGGGGGACTTAACCTGACCGACATATACCATCAGGTCACAGCAGAGGACGGGGGACTTAACCTGACCGACATACCATCAGGTCACAGCAGAGGACGGGGGACTTAACCTGACCGACATACCATCAGGTCACAGCAGAGGACGGGGGACTTAACCTGACCGACATACCATCAGGTCACAGCAGAGGACGGGGGACTTAACCTGACCGACATATACCATCAGGTCACAGCAGAGGACGGGGGACTTAACCTGACCGACATACCATCAGGTCACAGCAGAGGACGGGGGACTTAACCTGACCGACATATACCATCAGGTCACAGCAGAGGACGGGGGACTTAACCTGACCGACATACCATCAGGTCACAGCAGAGGACGGGGGACTTAACCTGACCCACATATACCATCAGGTCACAGCAGAGGACGGGGGACTTAACCTGACCCACATATACCATCAGGTCACAGCAGAGGACGGGGGACTTAACCTGACCGACATATACCATCAGGTCACAGCAGAGGACGGGGGACTTAACCTGACCGACATACCATCAGGTCACAGCAGAGGACGGGGGACTTAACCTGACCGACATACCATCAGGTCACAGCAGAGGACGGGGGACTTAACCTGACCGACATATACCATCAGGTCACAGCAGAGGACGGGGGACTTAACCTGACCGACATACCATCAGGTCACAGCAGAGGACGGGGGACTTAACCTGACCGACATATACCATCAGGTCACAGCAGAGGACGGGGGACTTAACCTGACCGACATACCATCAGGTCACAGCAGAGGACGGGGGACTTAACCTGACCCACATATACCATCAGGTCACAGCAGAGGACGGGGGACTTAACCTGACCCACATATACCATCAGGTCACAGCAGAGGACGGGGGACTTAACCTGACCGACATATACCATCAGGTCACAGCAGAGGACGGGGGACTTAACCTGACCGACATACCATCAGGTCACAGCAGAGGACGGGGGACTTAACCTGACCCACATATACCATCAGGTCACAGCAGAGGACGGGGGACTTAACCTGACCGACATACCATCAGGTCACAGCAGAGGACGGGGGACTTAACCTGACCCACATATACCATCAGGTCACAGCAGAGGACGGGGGACTTAACCTGACCGACATATACCATCAGGTCACAGCAGAGGACGGGGGACTTAACCTGACCCACATATACCATCAGGTCACAGCAGAGGACGGGGGACTTAACCTGACCGACATACCATTCTGACACATAGACATCAAAAGGATAAAAAGACTAGTTGCAGCAGAAGGAGCCTGGCAGAACCTATTCACTTAAACTATTTGCGAAGACAAGACCTTATGTTGGGGGGTTGACCCGCAATCGTTGCCTCTGTTGGAAGCTAAAGCAAACCCTTTTTGGTCAGAGCTTTTAAAAAAATTGATTTTTGTGTAAATTGGCTCAATAAAAAAAATCTATGTAACTATTAACAATATAAAACATGTGTTGGGATTGTGTCATAGTAAAACAGGTACGTAAAAACATAGGCGTATGGCTAGATGAGTCAAACCGATCGATCCAACTTTAGTAAATATATGCATTTTATGATTAATCTTTTTTTTATTGTTGCCAAATACCACATATATCTTTGTAAGTAAAAAGGAGGTACGCCAAAGTTAACTGCTATAATTCGGCTTATAAAATACTAATTTGAGCTAGAGGTCAGAGCGTTGGCAGAATTAGACACCGGGAAGAGCGAGGGGGAGGTTTTAAAGACAAGTGGGACCAAATATATGATGTAATTGTTGATAGATGGGACGTTGGTAGGTTTGCATGTCTGTGTACAGATATTGTCGAGGTGTTATCCGTTTTACGGAGAATAATAATAATAATAATAGTTAAAAAGATTTACTAATCCTTCTCCTGTGCAACAACTTGATAAGAAGTAAACAATATGTGATGTAAACATTAATTGCTCGTCCTTCAGCATCGTGGGATGCCGAATAAATCTGATAGCGCGTCATATGGAGTCTATATTTACTAAAAGATTATTGATAAAAAGCTAAGTTAGAAAATAATTATTGCTGTATGAGCCGCTATGGAAATGGAAAAGGTAATAAATTGTTCTGCCAATTCGTACAAGCTGCTAATACAAAATTATTTTGGCATAACAGCGCATGTGTGCAACAACAACGTTGTGTCGACAAAACGCTGAACATTTATCAAATACTGGTACTCGATCCGGGCAGGTCGCATGGATGTCGCCAGGACTACTTCAGAGTGCAGTGTTCTGTCTTTTATGTAACATGATGCAGCAAGATTAAGTTTCTTACTCCTTGATCATAGCATATTATATACGGGAAGGTAGTATCAGATATTATAGGTAGGCAAGAGAAGTGTTTATCTGTGGTCACCAGTTGAATGTCGGTTCATGCAACAACCTAAATTGTGTTATTTATTGATGAATGAATGTATTTGGACTGATTTGATTTAAGCTTGTGAGCATAACCGAAATTCAATCTTTGAAATTGCGTTTGTTTGCAAGGTTTTCCAATGGGGACTAGAGATTCATAGCGAGCGCAAGCGAGCTCTTAAGGTAACATGCATGCATATTCAAAGTCCATTTCAAGCATAGGCTTAGGACTTTCATTTCGCGTAACAGCCCCCCATGAGACGTTTTCGGATTCGAAGTAAGTATCAGCTGTACATAAATATATTCAAGCAAAGAGAGGTCGAAGCCTTTTATGTCATGTCTTTAATAATTAAATCAGCTGCCCAACAAAATTAGCGAATACATTATTCAATGTTAACAATGGATGTGAGGTATTTTAGGAAGTAGGGTGTCTTTACAATCTTAAATTTGCTTCTCGTTGTGTTGTTCTAATTACTTCTGAACTTAATAGGGCTATACAGTTCTCGCGATCGGGCCGCGAGACTGCAGTTTTGGGGACAAACAAACACACGTGCTCCATGTTGAAGTATAGGCAGCTATAAGTCAATTTCTTTCCATGTTTATTCTAAAGACTATGAGTACCATTTCACTAAACATGGCTATGGGAGATATACGTTAAAATATTTGGAGGCGATGAAGCGCAGAACTTTAGGAATATACAAGGAAAAATCCGTCTTCAAAACGCTCGAAAGCTAAAAATAACGTTCTAAATTTAGCCCTGCACCCGGGCTTTCGCAAGTTTACCAAACAGCGAGTGACGTCACAGAGCTTCGCGTGCCTCCACGGTAACAAAAATGGCGAAAGCAAGTGATCGACTTAATCATTCCGCTGTCAAAATGTGCAGTGCATCGATGGAGTAACAACACACGTGTGCGTCATTAAACCCCATGGTAAAAATAAAATAAGACCAGTTGGATGTTTTCGTATCACTTTTGGATCACGAAAAGACCAAGTTTCTTCATTTTTGTAAGTTTTCTGTTTGAAGCGTTGTGCCAACGTTGTCACCGGGGAGAATCCGTGTGACGTCATAATGCCTCGTTTTCGTAGGAAATGCAAAAAAACGTTAGTTTGTCAGTCGTATTGTCCCGTCGTAACAAATATTCGTCATTTTGATGGCGCAAACGAATAAAAAATATGTCATCTATCCATTTTGTGAAGCTATATTTCTTAAATATTCTTAATCATAACGCTAGGCCTTCCGCAATGGACCCACCCCTCGGCGCCTGGCTTTTGCGCAGGTAGTCTGGTTTCCAGTCTCTCTCTTTGCGTAACATACAAGTCACCCCTACGTCACAGATAGTCAGGATACCAGTGTGCGCAGAGATTCTAAACTCGTTCCGAACACGTGCTTCGTTTGTTTGTCCCCAAAATGAGTAAACCGGAAGTCTAAGCGAACGAGACTTTATAGCCCTATGACAGCAGCAGATGGGCGGTCACCAAAAGCGCTCTGCTTGGCCCTCTCTGCTTGGCCCCCGAACACTTCACACATATATCGTGCCAAGCGTAATGGTATGGTTCGCAATTTATACTTCACTTAGAATCTATCACATATACGTTGTCTGCGTTCGTTTGTCATGCAATGTTGGTTAAAAGATACCGTCAACCTAAGTGAAACATTTTCTGTAATAAATCTATCATCTCTACATGAACCAGTTTTCTCTTAGCGTGGACACAACACATGTTATATTACAACAATAGAACAAGTTATTTACATCTTACTGGTCTGATCATATGCTAGCTGAACTAAAACTCCTCTACGTAATTTATAATTCGATTCATCAACTTGTGTTGCATTTGTTCTTTCCCATTAGTTCGTTCACAAATAACTCATTTCATATGTTCACCTGTTCAATAGTTATATGCGTGTCGTTTCTTTTCACCCGTGACTAAACACATAGATTATAACGACACATATCGTGTGTTATTTACTTAAAGACTTTACGATTGTGTAATTGTAATGCAAACCCAGTTTATAGTATTTGCTTTTTAAAAGATCTATGCACGACGAAGCATTTTACACATCAATCACGATATACGTGTAAATGTATGGTTTACATTTAGTATTCACTTGAAATATATTATATATTATTGCATTCTTCTGTCGTTCGCTGTAGTTGGGTATTAGAATTCCACCATGATTGAAGCATTTATTGTACAACCTATCTAAGGCGGGGTTTATACTTACCTTGCGCAATAGTTCATTCACCTGTTCACAGAAACAAAGTCATAGTGCATGTTGTATTAAACAAATCACTCGTCATGCACACCTGCGAATTGGTCTTCTATGTTAACCAACCTGAGACTCATTCGCACAATTTGGGGATAGACGTGTAACACGATGCACATTTAATGCGCACTTGAAATGCCTTACTTACAAGTTATTACTTTCTTTTGTAGTTCAAAGTATATTGATATAGAACTCCACCATGTTTGAAACAATTATTGTACTAAACCTATCATCACAACATAAAGCCGTGCTTATACTTACATTGCGCAACATTTGACTTACTTAAGTCACAGTACATGTAACATCACTTGTTATCGACACCTAACTATTCTGATCATATGACAATTAAGCAATGTTCCCATCACGTAATTTTTTATATTATTCCCTAACTTATGTCACGCATATTATTTCATATTAGTTCTTTAACAAATGACATTATATATGCACTTATGTCCTCTAACGATACAAAATGTATACGTGTAATGCATCTCTCAATACTTGTTTAAACACATCTCATAAAAGCGACAGCTATGACAAGTATTTACTCAATCGTTTTTGTTTGGTTAACGATAGTGTAAATCCGCGTTGCATCCCTTGCTGCACAAGAGATATATGGGACCAAACATTCCGTACATCAATCATCAAACACGTACAAAATGATTCACATTTAATGTTCACTTCAAAAGTTTTACATAAAAATTATTACATTCTTCCGTCGTTCGCTGTATGTTGATATATAGCTTCGAAATAATTAAGCAGTTATTTTACTAAACCTATCATCACTAAAGGAAGCAGAGCCTATTCTTACAAATATTTTGCTAACTGAAAACAAAATCATATAACAGAGTTCATTAAACATACCACTCGCTATTCATACCTAACTACTCTGACTATATCTTAATTTAACAGAAACTCCTTCATGTAACTTAATTGTGTAGCTTCTCAACTTGCACTACGCAAGTTATGTCGCACTGGATCTTAAAAAAATGACGCATTACATTTCCACCTAGTTTCTCGGCCACTATACAATATTTTTAATAAACCTATCATTGTTACATTAAGCACAGCTTACTTGCCATGTACGATCGAAAAAAACATAAGACTACATGTTACATCAAACATGTTACTCATTTTTCCGGCCTACGTACACTGATCATACCGTTTCTTTTCGCATTTGTCTCAACATATATTATAACCACGACACCTATACAGCTGGTTATTCTCTTACAATTGGCAACTTCAGTGCAATCCAAATTTACACCACTTGCTTTGCAAAAGATCTATGTTCCGCCAGACACATCATACGTCAATCGTGACACACGTGCAGAATGGTTTACATTTAATGTATACTTGAATGTCATACATAAAAGTTGTTACGTTATTCCATAGTTCATTGTACCCAAGCTTACCGGTATTGAGTCCAGAAATGTACAGAATACACATGTATTCGTTCTATCATTGCCTAGGGGTGCCACGAGTGTTACATAAATACGCAAACATGACATATGAAACACTGAATACATAAACTTATATTTTCCTTTCACGGTTGTCTATCCCGAATGTGACGTAAACTTGATGACATATAAAAGCTAAAACATGTAGAATGCTATTCATACGTTTCATGATTGTCAAATGAGCTGCACGTATGTAACACATAACTTATACTTGATGACATGAAAAATAAAACTTGCAAAATACTTTCGTATTCGATTTGTTAATTATATCTTATAGCCTAAGTATTTCTCATTTGATCTTTAAAACATTACACATTACATTACTGCCTCTACCGGTACAATAGCTATACATAAAAGTTATTACTTTCGTTCACTGTATTCTGATAAATAACTTCAACATAATTAAAATATTTATTTTACTAAACATATCATTGCTACATAAATCATAACCCACACTACATGTTTCATTAAACATATCACTCATCATTCAGACCTAACTACACTGATCATACTGTTTTTCATATTTGTCTCATCCCAGATGATAACAGTGACACCTATAGCCTGTTATTCTTTTGTTCGTTGGCAAACTGCTCACCACTCCAAATTACATCACTTGCTTTGCAAAATGTCTATGTTCCACCAAACATTTTAGTGTAACATGGTTTAAATTTAAAATTCACTCGCAATACATACACAATTATTACTTTATTTCATAGTTCACCGTAGGATGATACATAACTTCAATATCACGGAAACAATTTTTCATCATTATTACTACATAAAGCTGAGCTCCCTTGCATTGAATACTGATATTTATAGTATACATATGTATTCTTTCACGGTTGTCTATTGGGTACCCGAATGTGTCATAAAATATAAGCTTGATGATATATGAATAGCAAAAACGTAGAATGCTACCTATGTTTCACAATTGTCTAATAAGCTACATAAACGTTACACATAACTTAGACTTTATGTCATATGAAACATAAAACTTACAGAATACTAACATATTCGTTACACAATTGCCTAAGTATTGATCCGAATGGTGCATAAAACATAAACTTGATTGCATATGAATCATGTAATACACAAAACTTATATAATAATTACATATTTTTACCATTGTCTGATCCTAGTTATGCGAATACTGCACAACATTTAATTCATAATTCAATGAAACATAAACTTATTTATTCCTATTATCATTGCCGTATATTACACATAAATCTTTCAAATGAAATAAAACGTTACAAATATATCTTAACATCTTCAACCATAGCAGTACCACGTATATAGGCAACAACACCTCATTCCTCCCTACCTTGATATCATTTATAAAAAAAATATAGCACGCAAGCATCTCAACTCCGAAAGATGAATCCCCTCAATGCTCCACCCACCCGCCTCATATCCTAACATTGACATTGCTAGAAATAGTGCACACAAGCCCCTAATCTCTCTATCATAGTATCTATTCTCTAACCACACAACTCTCTACCCCTCACCTCTTAACATAACGTATTTTCCAAAAATAGAAACCGCATGTATGTCCCCTGCATCCTCTCTGAGATGGCTACATCACTGATTATTCAGACGTAATTCCTGTGATCATACCATTTCATCTCACATTTGTCTCAACACAGTTTATAACAGGGCCAGCTATAGCCCGTTATTCTCTTAATCGTTGGTAAACTTCCAGCGCAATCTTAATTTACACTACTAACTTTGCAAAACTTATAGTATACATAAGTATTCTTGACGGTTGTCTATTGAGTCTCCTAATGCGGCATAAAATAGAAAATTGATGCTATATGAAATGCTACCTATATGTTTCACAATTTTCTAATGAGCTACATACATGTTGCACATAACTTGTACTTTATGCCATTTGAAACATAAACTTTACATAATAATTTCATAGTCGTTTCACTATTGTCTAAGTATTGCCCCGAGTGGTACATAGAACATCGACTTGATTGCCTATGAGGCATCTAATACACAAACTTATATAACAATGCTATATTTTTTATCATTGTGTTATTCTAGTTATGCGAATGCTGCACAAAATTTTATTCATAATGCAATGAAACATAAACTAATTTTTTCCTATTATCATTGCAGTATGTTACACATAACTGTTTCATATTAAATAAAACGTTACCAATAAACCTTAACCACCATAGCACTACCACGCACAGAGGTAACAACACCTCATTCCTCCCTACCCTGATATCATTTATAAAAATAGAGAAGGCAAGCATCTAAACTCCGAAAGGGGAACCCCATCAACGCTCCACCCAACCTGCTTTAGGCAAACATTGACGTCATTGCTAAAAATTGTGCATACGCGCCCCCCAACCCCCTCAGTCAACCGCCTGCTCTCCAAAGATCTAGCCCTGTCCTCATCACGTCATCACTAAAAATAGAGCATGGATGCATAACCACTACACCCCAAGCGGCTGTGTCTCTCACCATCTGTTCCCTGGGCCAATTACAACACCGGCGAAATGGAAAGAATGTCATTGAAACTTAATTGCCCTTAGCCAACTCAATTTGATTTAGCGACGGTGAAAACAAACCAGTGGTGGGGATCTGACTCATTTCAGCTGTCTTTGGTAGAAATGTTCCGTCAGTAAACGATACTGACTGATAGTGATCACACAGCACCCTCACTGTGTGCAAAAGTGTCAGTCAACCCGTCGCCCGCACTATGGTAGTCTAAGAACGGCCCTCATGCTTCATAAATGAGGATCGCGGATAAACTAACGAGTACATAAATCTCCGACAAACCCCCAAAGTAATCTGCTTAAACACTCAACACTGTCGAAACTCCACAACATCGTAATCTTTAGACTAACTGTTGGAGTAATCTCGACAGAACATCCAACGTACGTGAAGCCTGAGAAAAAAAAAAAACTATTCTTTATAAGTAAAATGAGCCAATCACTTTCTATTGAAGATACATTTTAAAAACACCAACTACACAGAGGCAAAACTTATAAACACCAGAGCTTATGTTTTCAAACGAAAACGGGGAACTGAATTCAATATTGTCTTTACATTATCGTCTGCTTACTCCAATCTCGAAAACTGACGAACAGCCAGCTGGGGTGAACTGCGCACACCCCCATTAAATCCACCCGCCTCCCCTCACCTTCAAGCCAAGAGACAAGCCTCAACACGCTCAGTGGTGACTAGTACTGGCTTTCCCTCGCGACACGCTTCGGTGACTACACTGGCCTGGGTAGCCCCTCAAATTAATGTATTGGTGTCCTTGGGGTGCGGGCGTGGGGGAGGCGGCTAGAGTACGTCCCTCACTCATAGGGGGTGTGGAATAACGAGGACGTTATGACAAAACCTGGCATTGAGCGTCATGGCTACGCGTTGTAATGGATGTGGGAGGAGGAACTTTTGTCTTTTCCATCTTTGAAGGATGTTTTTGATTTGATATTAAATGATGTAAAAGTAGCGCCTTTCGTTGACTACTTTATCATTATACAGGGGGTAGTAACGGAGGGGCGACATGCTAAATAGGGTGGGACGCGGTGAACGCGGAAGAGGTGTAGGAAAAACGGTCGGACTATGAGGGAGGGGGAAAAAGGGGCTGAGGGAGGGCGACTAATTTTACAAGATAACTGCTGTCCTTGCAGTTATCTGCCTATGACACATCTTAACGTCACTACATGATTGTGAATACCGTTCACCGTCATGGTTGGGTGAGGGTAGGAGGGGATCGGCTTTCGGGGAGGGAGGGGCGGGGGCAGTAATATCGGGAGTTGGTCGGTGGATGAGGAGCAGGGGGTTGGCGCCCTCTTATTGGGAGAGAAAAGAGTAATGACAGTTGTTTGATGAGTCCGTCTATTATTGTAATACTAATAAGCGCCTGTATGCTCTCCTCCTCAGGTAGTTTTTCATCTGCAAGTAATTAATACGTCGACCAGAAAGGTGAATGGGTTGACCTCTACAACATAAGCAACCAGCTGTCAAGTATTAATTGTCTTCTCTAAGCGCTCCTCTCGTGGCAGCTATAGGTGTAGGGATATCGGTCGGACTAGAAGGTGGGGGAGAAAGGGATTTCGGGCTGAGGGAGGGCTACTGATTTGACAAGATAATTATGGAACTGCTGTCCTTGCAATTAACCCGCGATGACTCATCCATGACGTCACTCCGTGATTGTGAAATACCGTTCACTCTCATGGTTGGGAGGGTGTGGTAAGGGGTCTAGTTGGGGGGGGGGCAGTGGATGAGGTGGGGGGAGGGGGCGTGAACAAGGGTGGGGGTCATGGGGGTAAGGAGTTTTGCTTGGGGAGGGGTAGTTTACGGGAGGGGTGGGGGGTATAGGAGATATTTGGGGGGGGGGGGGAGTACAAACCTTCACGCGCCAGCTAGGTGGCCATAGGAGACCGTGCTCAAGTGGTTGGCGAGAAGCTGGTAAAGCGTCAACTTTCGTTTTCGCTGAATTATTCAACGAGGAAGTTTCCTCATCAAAGCTGAGATCATACATTTTTAGCAGGTCTAACAACAAACAAGTACTAACCCGTCTTGACTAAGCAGCGCCGCGGACGTACATCGCCACCATTGCGGCAGCCGGCGTCTGGCACTTTAACTAGACTTCAGGGGCTGTATTTATAAGCCTTTCGCATTTGTGACAGCCGTAGCATTTGATGCTGGGAATAAATTGCCTCGACATCAGCATCGGCACGACGGGCGCCATATCTCATGATACACGCTACATGTGGTTTATATGAATACGGCCACGAGAGAACGTGGATTCCGCGAGCAATTTCACTCGCTGTCGTGGTCAAGTGAAGAGGCGCGCTGCTGAACATTACATTCCTGCAGTAATCCCCCGGAGCGTTGAATGTAAAAGCAGGTCTCCTCGGTTTATTCCATTCTCGACATTCGACTAGTGACCTGCCATCATCATGTCGTCAGCCAGGTAATCATGCGGCCTATTTAAAAAACATCTTTGGTTTTCATTCTGTACTCTCCATGGCAATAAAGATTATTGTTATTATAGGTGACAGAATCCTGGCCGTTACGGAGAAAAGAGATACAAAACAATTATGCAATTGAGTAATCTATGCAATTATAACATTATAACAAGACCATCATCAGCCGTAGGCTGAATGGGACTGACAGAAGTAACTTGCACCCACGTCGTACAGCTCCTTTCTCTCTCTCTTCACCTTCTTTCACCCACTGGGACCCGAACTACAACACATGGCGTCAATGCCCAAACCATTGCCCCACTTTAGCCTAAAATAGCGCCCACAGCGGGCAACAGTGGCTATTCCAAATCGAAAGTGCCGTGGGTGGATTTTCCCGTAGAATCATCAGGGGCGAGCTTAGCGAGCGGGGTCCCCGTTCAGAGATAGTTCAGCCCTACTAGGTACCGCATCAATCGCAGCTCTATCTTGCCTTTGTGATTTTTATTGAATTTTCAAATTTGGCCAGACTCTCTATACTTTACCTTTGAGCTTAGTTCCGTTGCCATGGAAACGTCAACGTGGCGTCACTGACGCTTACAAAAATGAACAATTTAGCTGCAATTTTTTTCACTTTACTGGCTTATGTACCTCTAGTGATTTTAGCTAGTGCCTAAGTAGTTGAAACTTAGACGATCTCGCGATTAAGTCGGGTAACGTAAATCTGGACGTCATTTTTGACTCACACGCTTGGTCATCGCATGACGCACGACAACGTCCAAATCCCAAAACACAAACCTTTGTATAGTGATCCCTAGTGATATGTTCCCTACCATCATCCGCAAAGATCTAAGCTCTAGCTTGTTTTTCCGATTTCTGACAAATTTGTTAAATTAGACCCGATTTGTATACTTTATCAGTGGGCAAATATTTGGTTGCCATGGAAACGAACTGAGACGCGCGTTCGCCGTGGGTATACCGTAGACCTCTTGCACTCGTCCACATCTCTCACCATGGTAAAGCATGCAAAGTAAGATCGCTTGACTGGAAGTACGCCATATAGAAGGAAGTTTGATTGTCTCCATAGGGTCCAATGTTAAATTCGTTCGACTATATACCAAAAAGTTACAAGGCTATGTTGCCATGTTTACAGTTGATGGCTTATTCTAGTACTATCCATCCACAATCACCAAAAATCCCTATCTTTCACAATGAGGCAAATTTCAAAAAAATCCTATGACGTCATTTCTTGCCCGAATTCTGTCTAGTAAGCACAGAAGCTACTGGGTACCATGTTTAACTAAAGTAAACATCCTGACACTGTTGGACCTAGGCACCTTTAAGAAAGGAGTCTTTAGACTTCTGTCAGTAATAAAAACATAGCTGCCATCGTCGATAAAGACCACGACTCTTCCGCAAAAACAGCTGTCACCTCCTTCGCGAACGGTGTTCGTAGGACAATACGTCAACGTTATGTAAAAAAAAGAACTTTTGGCAAACAGGGGTGAAACACATGCGATTTATGATGATCATTACGTCATACGACATGGAACACCCCGCGCACCACATTAGATCGCCTGACACTGACAGTCACTCGCATTCTGGTTTATCAACTGCCTAACCGCTCATACATTACATAAACCTACTCAGATGGGTATCATTCTGATATGCGCATTAAATTCAATGGTTATTTTTTTGTATAAACTTTATTTATTTAACGAGCTTACCGATAGCGAATACACATATCAACGCCCACCTCAAGATGTAAGAAAAAAGTGGTTGTGGAGTTGAGGTTAAGTCATAAACAAGTACAGTTTGGTCAAATATACAGAAAGTACAATCTCAATACAGTGATAAAGATTTAGTGGCACACAACCCTAAAAAACCAAATCGACAGCATAACCCTTAGAGGAACTGACCTGTTCCGGAAATGAATATAAGATCTAAGATAAAACCATATTCAACAACGAAGGAGATACCGTTTAGCAGTTCATTGCGAAGGTTGTTATACGTTGGACATTAATTGTAGTAGGTAGTGGACTGATTCTTCACCGGGACTCAGTGAGACAATTCCTATAGCCATACGTCATACTGCATAAATACATATAATACAAGCTAGAGGTGGGCTTAATATATAATATATAAGCTTGGTAACGAGACAGGTAAAACAATGTAATTAGAACTTAAAATATAAACACACGTTGTATATAAACACACGTTGTATATAAACACACGTTGTATATAAACACACGTTGTGTAGTCAACTGTGTAGGTGCCGAGTGTAAGACAAAGAAACGTTAACAAACAGCGTAATCCCTCGGCACAATAACAATTAGATGGCCGCCGCCCTATAGTGGCCTACAGACCATGCAATAGCCAAAGTACGTGGACAACAACAACCACCGACTCAAACTGGTAAACCAACACAAGATACGACAGATTAAACCAATTTAGTACCAATAAAGAATTAAACTGTATTATAGCATCACTATACGTGGGAGTAGATATAAATCAATCTCAACGCGGTGTGACGGCCGCCACAGCCTGTACTAACGGACCGCGCAAAGACAATACAAAGATGGCGGCCCATAACGGTTGAACGTAAAGTTCAAATATAGTGACCGTTAAATGACGGTTAAACGTGTAGGTGTATGGACGGAACGGCCGTACTACCACAACGGCCGTGTGAGTTAGGGTGGGTGGGGTGGCGGTCTATAGGGGTGGGGGGGGGGGGGCGTGGTGGGGGCGCGTGCAGCGTGTTGGGGGCGCGTGAAGCACACAGCCGGGATGATTGGGTTGAAGGAAGGGGTGTGCAAAGCGATTAGCGGACCGTGTGCATCGAGCGTGCCGTGTGCAATGACGCAAGGAATGGGTTATGGCGTGGTGTGAAGATGGCCGTCTTTGATAATAACTCGACCAGCAGAAGATACAACCACGCCGCCGAGCGTCCCCCCGCCGCCTGCCGTCCTTCACCCCCCCCCCCTCCCCCCACCCATGCTAGGGGGCGAGGACATCATACGGCCATTGTAGTAGTACGGCCGTTCCGTCTATAGACCAACGTGTACACCTCCTACTTATCAAATACATCATCTTCAAATAAAACTAACGCAACTGGCGGTTTACCTATACAAGAAACCGAACCAACCAATGTATCTGGAGGTTCAAACCTTGATAAAGAACCAGCTATAATAGAGAATCGTTACAGGCCTATATTCAAACAGGGAATATCAAACAGACCGGTACATCGGCTTAAACCGCTTCGCCCACGACAATAACAGGTTCAGGAAAACAATGTTTAAACCTGTAAACATACAAGCAACTCTAGATATAAACTAGGAGAGATACAGGCTTAAGTAAAACCCTTACCGGTAATCTAAGTAAGTATGGATCCTGTGGTGATCCACCGTAAGACGTTCCGTTACTCTCCCGCTGATCCAGAAACCGCAGCCAAACTGGCGCTACAGTTCAAACCGCGCGGTTTTGTCTGGATCGCTAGGGATTGTGGGTAACGGGACTACTTAAGTCGGCGGACCACCACAGAGGCGGACCACTGCGCGAGCGTATTAGTACGCGGCAGATACCTGTCCGGAGCCGTCCGGAATCTTCCGACATACTCCGAACCTACCCGGTTACAGACATATGACCCCGACTGCCACAGTTCAGGCGGCAAGTTGTTCCATGCGCGAGCTGTGCTCCACAAGAAAGAGTCAGTAACATAACTCTTTTTACAGCTTAAAAGGTATAAATCAATACTTCTGCGGAGCACATAGTGAGAAATATCTGAGGTCTGGGGCGGAACGAGAGACGAGAGGTAACGCGGGGATCGATTGTTAATCATCTTATAGAGCAGACAGAGACTAAAATAAGTACGTCTGGTAGATAACAGTTCAACACCAGTTTCTGCAATAAGTTTAGCATTAGACGTGCTGCGGTATGCCCTCGTCGCCGTGAGTAATGCCTGGCGTTGCACGCCCTCTAGTTTTTCGCTTTGATACTTCTTAGTAAGGTTGCCATGAAAGACAGGGGTGGCGTATTCTAAGAGTGGTCTAATATGCGTTTTATAAACGCATAACTTGGTTTTCCTATCAACTTGCTTAGGCATACGCTTCAATAGAGCAACAGACTTAGAAGATCTGCACACCATATTTTTAATTTGTGTATCCCAGTTCATGTTTCTGGTGAGAGTGACACCAAGATGGGTATGACTGTCTACGCGCCGTATTTTGGATGAACCAAGGTACAAGTCTAGTTCATTAGGTCTCTGAAGCTTCTTACTTAAAGTCATATACACTGTTTTCGTCGGATTGAAAGTTATTCTCCACTGGGAGGCCCAAGTTAATGAAGGTTTCAAGTCGCGGTAATTCACCTGCGTGTCGATAGCACTGTCGAGAACAAAGAACAGAGATGTGTCGTCCGCGTACATGAATACCTCACATTCGAGGCCTTCGACTATATCGTTGACAAAAACTAAAAATTAATAACAGGGGCCCCAATATGGAACCCTGAGGTACACCGGCATTGATCGCTCCGCTCTCGGAGGTAACACCATCCAAAACTACCCGTTGTCTGCGATTATTTAAATAGCTCTCGAGCTAGTTTAGTAAATCTCCCGTTATGCCAAAACTATGTTGCTTATGAAGAATCCCATAATGGTATACTCGATCAAATGCTTTAGATAGATCTAAAATTACCATGACGGATTCCTTATTTTTTTCAAGGGAACTGTGAATTTTGTGAGTCATATACGTTAGTTGGTTTACTGTGGAGTCGTTTTGTTTAAAACCAGAGTTCCTCCAGGTCAATAACTTTTTTTTATTTATTTTTTTATTTTTTATTAAATATATATTTATTTCAATATCAATGTGGATAATCCAAGTACATGCAAGTCATAATAAGTGGTATACATAGCAAACAAGCTTATACAGAAATCAGCAAACATTTTACGGGCTCCCACTTCGTCTTTATACGTTTATATCGCGATGTTAAAATACCTTTTGAAAATTTCGTTACATGTTCTTCGATGTTATAATGATATCTTATAAATGAAAGAGCACCTTGACAGGAAATATTGGTGTTACAGCATTTACAAATGTATATATATCTCTTTACAATCAAAATAATATGATTACTCAGTAGCTTGTTATCAAAGGCTGCTAAATTTCCAAGTATGACGTTTGGTCCCGTTAAATCAACATTGAAATTACAAAGCGAGTCAAACACAATACTAAGCTCAGTCCATACAGCATTTACAACCGGACACTCCCAGAAGAGATGTGAGATTGTCTCAGGTTTATCCGCGCAAAAGGTACAAGAATCAGTGCCTAATATATTACATTTCTTAAGCCATAGTTTCGTTATCAGTGTTCTAGTCAGTATTAGATATTGGAAACTCCTCAATTTACTTTCTATTGAACATAGGTATGGCAGTTTATACATCTGCTTCCAGTTGATATTTGCCATGTTAGGATCTTGTTCCCACCTCTGTTCATTATTGCACGTGAATGGAATAGTCCGTACACGGTGTTGGTAAGCAAAAGAACATACTTTGGGAACTCTCATAATTGACTTTAGACATTCACAACCTTGATTATTACTTTTAAGCATTGAACTTGCTTGCAGTGGTACGCTTCTAATCAGTGTTTCGTAATCTAGGAAGTTCATAGACATATTAAAGTTCTTTTGAAATTGTGACCAAGTTAAGAATGAGCCATTGTCATCTAATAAGTCGTTAACATACATGACACCATGTTCGATAAATACCTGTTTACGCGAAACAATATTAGAAGATGTGATAAAACTAGAATTCCATAGTGGATATTCAGGTACGGTTTGCTTTGATAATACAAGTTTATGTTTATACCAGGCGTAAAACACAGGTCAATAACTTATGTTTGATAAAATAGTCATAGACTTCGTTATGTACAATGCGCTCCATGGCTTTCCCAACACATGACAATAACGAGATTGGGCGGTAGTTGCTTTTAAGCTGCTTATCATCTTTCTTGAACACCGGAGTAACATTAGCTTCTTTCCATAATCTCGGGAATGACCTGGATGATAAACTGTGATTGTACAGATCAGATAAGGGTTGTGAGATTGCAGCGGCTGATTCCGTTAACATTCTATTACCAATATTATCGGGACCGTTTGCCTTATTTACATTCAGATCGTTTAAGAGAGTACACAGCGGTTAGTTGCGCATCGAAGGATAGCTTTAGCCGATCTTTTATGTGAAGTGAGTGAAGGCAAACAACCGGAAGGTAGGCAAAACGTACAGGCCGTTGATGCTATAGCATTGACGTAGAGCATAAACATTTCTGTCTCGTAGGGTCTCGATCAGATCCCGTAGTGACTGTACAGCCCTATCAATTACATATTGTTTTCACGATGTTCGATTTTTCAGGTAACGTTGTCCGTTTCGAAAGTGTCCACTCCCGAATTCTCATCATTTTGCATTTATGACGACTGCTACACGCAATTTTAGTAGTCACTACACATGGCAAATGTTTTATTTTTATGGAATATAGACTAGAAAATATTCGCTCAATGTTCGCGACAGACGTTGTAACAACGTTGTCCTGATGTTAACTTTGAGATGACGTGATTACAACCAAAATCCAACTCATGTGATTCGGTATTAAGGATATGACACATGGCATAATCCTACCGTGTTGACAGTGATGTCTCAAAAAAGGTTAGAAAAGCACTGCAAAAACCTGGGAGAGAGACCTATGTCGGGACGGGGCTTTAGTGATTTGACCGTGATTTCATATACCAAGTTCACTCAAGAGTCCGCCTTCCAAATTGTCATTCGCTTTCAACCTGTTTAATTCTTTGACCTTGTTCACCGATGATGTTAACCTTCCTTGACCTTGGCCCCGCCGGATTTGACGTTTTGTAGTGGATGGGGTTCCAAAATATACAAATAGATCCAAACTTGGGCTAGTGACGGAGTCATGGACGAAATCTCTCGCCCACCCTCGTGTAGTCATTTTGTATCCAGAACGTGACGTCATGCATTTTGTAGCCAGTACGTGACGCACGTCATTTTGGAATATGCATGAATATTTGAGTGATGTGAAATCACGGCTCGACAAAATTGTCGTGTATTTTTGAAATACGGGAGTATTGCCCTTTGTAGGTTGGTCTTCGCCATTGTGGTAATAGTCGTCCTGCACTTGGCAGACACCCAAAGAGGTAAGCAGAAAGTTTGTTTTCACACATTAATCGCTAAATGTCGCCATATGTGCAAGAGCTATCGTTGGCTAATACAATGGTGCATATTATGGTTCATTAATATTCTTAAACTATGCATTGTATTGGTCTGTAATGAGAGCTATCGTTGGCTAATACAATGGTGCATATTATGGTTCATTAATATTCTTAAACTATGCATTGTATTGGTCTGTAATGTACACATGAGGGCGATAATATGTCAATTTAGGCACAATTAGGCCCCTCCCGATACCTTCATGGCGTTCTCCTCGTTCTGGATTAGGTGAATTGCATGACAATGCCCTAAATTTTTGTCGCTCGATATTTCAGTCACTCTGCCATTTTCCTGCTCCTTTGAAGAGGGCTTTTGCAACATGCTGCAACCTGTTCGTCCCAACGATTGGACGCGATGCATACGCGCCTCTGCTGAGCCCTGGTCAGGGCCGCTCGAGGCGGCCGATGGAGAGTGGTTTATATATAGCCAAGGCAACCGGGAGAGCAACAGCAACTGGTGAGAGCCTACAGTGACGACCATGCATACTGTGCGCCGCCTGATGACCGTAACTTAAAGTCACTATTTTACTAACAAATTTGGCGGGGGAAGGTTGCGTCAGATCGGAGGGAAGCGCCTTCGCTGTTGGAACAGCCGTAAACACCATATAACACTCTCCCGCAAGGAGGCTTTACAGTTAGTGCCTACAGTGACTATACGGAAAGTTGTTGCGCCCTCTGTCGTAAGTTTATTCACGTGGGTTACAAAGTGAGTTGTTGCGCCCTCTGTTGGGATAGTTTATTCCTGCGGGCTACCGCGTATTCCACTGGGCAGTTTTGAGAGAACGTACGTACAAATTTGCATTGGACTGGAAGCGGAAGTGGGGCGTTTTGAGAACTTTCTACCATATTTTCCTTTAGCCTATCCATTTGAAACAAATGCTACTGTTTTGTGAAATGTAAATATTTTATTGGAGCATATTATGTTTTTCTTAATTGAGGAAGGCAATGCACTAATAAATTACTTTCAATTTCTGTGTATGGTTAAAACGAACAACTGGACGCCATCAAACTTGTGTGTATGTGGGAGTGGGGGGGGCGGGGCGGGGGGAGTGGGCCATACACACAACATGAGGCAAAGTAAATATAGACAAATGGGCCCATAAAGGTACTCCCCGCGGCCAAGCACCAGATAACTGTAGACCTATGACGGTAGGCCTACGCGGTACCACGATAACACGCATGCCGGGACAAAGTCTGTCGCGACCATGTAGTCTGCATAGACTTCATGGCCTGTGTCTATGTAATAAAACAAAAACAGCTCGAAGTTCATGAATAGTGAAGCACGCGAAATCGTGCTTTCAGGGGGACGATCGGTGGGTAGCCGATCGATTAAATGTTTAACAGAGATGTAACAAATGTAAGAAAACAAAATAGGCCACTGTGCAGGCCCAGACTGGAAACCTGTCCCTGATTGTTTATACGGGATCGAGTCGAGTTGACAAGGCAGGTCAGAATTGACAACCACATACGTAAACATGCTGTCCTCTTTGAGGCCGTTTGTTAATTGGCCTACCGTATGTGGACACGGGCGTAAATAAATCTAAATACCGTTGGCTTGCCCCCCAGGATTCAAACACCGGGCTTGGAGTACTACGGCACAGCATGCACGCGTTTCCAGTACGCTATGGTTGGACTGGACAATTCCACATCGCTGGAGGCGGGGCCTGACAGAGTGGAATCCGTGTTTCATCGCAGGAACGACAACCCGGGCCTCACCTGGAAGTCTGCCGCCCTTACAGTGGAGGATGTCAGCCCTGGTTACGTGGTAAGAGACTGCGAGGCTGTGAAACATTCCCCCACCCCCGTAAACAAATACGGCCTATATTTGAAACTGGAACTTGTACAAATCGTTGAAAGAAAATGTAATGCATGCGTTCAATTTACAAGTTCTCATAATAATAAACCTGGTATTCTT
This sequence comes from Arenicola marina, assembly GCA_964019135.1. Taxonomy (NCBI): domain Eukaryota; kingdom Metazoa; phylum Annelida; class Polychaeta; family Arenicolidae; genus Arenicola; species Arenicola marina. The sequence goes on from OZ025261.1 coordinate 39,730,510, forward strand.
TATCATTATGCAAACTGAGATTCAATATTCCACATTACGTTAAATTCACATCCCGATTCACACACATATTCCAGACTCACTTGCAGCGCAGGATGTAAAATGTTAGACACTAAAACTAATTACGCTCTGACACATATGAATCCCAAAGCAAAACTCTCCCTACATTATCCCTTTCGGTTTCTACCACGTTTTTACCACGCATACGATTACCCCACTAATGACAATTAAATGTATGTCTTCCGCTCGACCCCTCTTCCCTCATCCACCCGGTAATACAGCCCCCCCCCCCACCTCAATACAAGCTCCCCGCACGGTGGGGCTACGCAAGCTCCGCTTTTACCACTGCCGTCGCCCGGGGGCAAATTTCAAGATTCTTGAAAAACTGTCAAATCAGCTGTAATTTTTTGCAACATTCTAATTTTCAAAAATAAAACATGAAAATAACGGGCTCTGTGTATTTAATACAGCAAAAACACATCTTATACCCTTTCGAAAAAGTTATATAATTGTGATTTTTTTTCATCACCTGATACCGTGTGTTACTGGACTTAGGCTGGGCCCCCGGCACTAATTTGTAGAACTTCGTGGCGCATTTTCCTATCAACTTGCGCAGCGCCGCCCTGGCGAGCACATGTCAAAATTCATGGCTTGTCGACAGCTGTAAAAAATCGAAGATTTTACGTCATAAATATACATGCAATAGATCCGACACTACATATGCATGGTGTGTGACCAATGTCCATGTCCTTACAGGTGATGTTCGTGGCGGCCATTGACAGCAGAACTGGATCTGGTGTCGCAATCGATGATATAACTATTACGGAGGGTGCTTGCAAAGGTACAATCAACACGATGTAGGGTTTACTTCGCCACATGCGTGCCCGGAATGGTTTGTCAGCCACATACTTGGCCTGTATAGTGCGCTCCAAACGACGGTCAACGTAATAATTACAGAATGAAGAGCAGAAATCACCTGGGGCCGTATTCATAATTACCTCCTAAGTTACGGACGAAACGTGCATTTTCGTCTTAGCCTCACCAGCTCGTTGTGGTGGTGCTCATGATTAAGAAATCCTCTTCAACATAATTTTAGCACTTTCTTACTTCAGAAAATCTACCATACAAAATATCCCTTTATGTTTTGACATCTTTACCTCATTACAGACAGCTGTTCTGACACGCTTCATCCCATCAACGACTCATCGGTCACCTCCTGCTGTCGAGCAGTCGAGAAACTATTCACCCACAATCTCTACGAGTGCCTCGAGCGGTCGTGCGAGAGCGCTACCGCCAACACCCTGACCTACCGGGATTCAGAGTGTGTGTTGCGGCGTTGTGAACCGGAAGAATACCAACTGACGCCATCAGACGTCATGTGGGACGTCTACGTCCGCGCGGTAATAACCACGAACGACCCGACCAGTAGCAGAGGAGGAGAAGGAGGAGGGGGAGGAGGAGGCGAAAGAGGAGGGGGAGGAGGAGGCGAAGGAGGAGCAGGCCTTCTCGCCTGGCTGATGCCGATAGTAGCAATATTTATTTTGCTATTATAGGGGCTTGCATCTTCCATTTGGTCCGCGTCATGCGGCAGCCAAAATATACAATTGGTCAAGGCTCATGGTCAAGGCCCATGGTCTAGGCTCAGGGTCTGGGCTCGTGGTCTAGGCTGATGGGCTAGGCTAAGAGACTAGGTTCATGATCTAGACTCATTGTCTAGGATCATGGGCTACGATCATAGGCAAGGCTCCTGGTCTAGGCTCATGGCCCAGGCTCAGGGTCTAGGCTCATGGTCTAGGCTCATGGCCCAGGCTCAGGGCCTAGGCTCATGGTCTAGGCGCATGGATCAGGGTCTAGGCTAACGGTCTAGGCTCACGGCCTGGACTTATGGCCCATGCGTAGGGTCTAGGCTCATGGGCTAGGCCCATGGTCTAGGCTCATGATCTTGGCTCATGGGGTAAGCTCATGGCCCAGTCGCCAAACAACCGAAAGGCAGGCAGGCAGGACGCATAGGGCGTTGATGCGATAGCATTGAGGTAGAGCATCAGTATCCCTGTCTCGTAGGGTCTCGATCACATCCCGGCCGTAGTGACTGTACAGCCCTACATTGACGGTGAATTACAATACCAGTGCCACTGGTGCCAACTACTGCGATAAAGAGTGTGTTGTGATGGGATGATGTCAATGCAGTGGTTATGATGGGAACATCCCCGAGCGACCCGAGTAGTGGCAGCGGAGAAGGGGAAGGAGATGGAGGAGCTAGGAGGAGGAGGAGGAGAAGGAGGAGGAGGAGGAGGAGGAGGAGGAGGAGGAGGAAGACGAGGAGGAGGGGCAGGCCTTGTCGCCTGGCGGATTCTGACAATAGGGCTGTACAGTCATTTCGGGATCTTATCGAGACCCCGCGAGACGGGGATACCTATGCTCTGCGTCAATGGCAATGCCTAGCATCAACGGCTTGTACGTGCTGCCTACCTTCCGGTTGTTTGCCTTCACTCGCCTCACACACAAGATCGGCTAAAGCTATCCTTGGAAGCACAAATAACCACTGAAGTTATGTGCATATCCGAATTATAACCATCCGAGTAGATTTATGTAATGTATGAGCGGTGAGGCAGTTGATAAACCAGAATGCGGTTGTCTCATGAGTGACTGTCAGTGTCAGGCGATCTAATCTGCTGCGCGGGGTTTTCCATGTCGTATGACGTATTAAAAAATTGTGTGACGTCACGCCTTTGTCTTAAGTGTTCATTATCTTGAATAATGGATCGTAAAACAGACCTAGCCGTGTTGTATTAACGTAAGTGTGCGTTATTCAAATAAAGAACGGTAAAACAGTGCTTTATTTTAATAATGAACAGAAAAACTGTGCATTATCTAGATAAAGAACAGTTGTTAATATTGACTCGTCAAGTGTCTCTGTATAATCTTTCGAGCTGAGCTGAGCGGAGCCGAGTTGGCTGGTGTTGACAGAACTTGCCAATTTCAAGACAAACAATGGAATGCATAAGTCAACGTTAAGCACCAAAGGGGCGGGGGTTAGATCAGAAATCTTAAAATATATGGAAATTCCACAGTTATCTATTGCATACATTTCTCATTATATCCGTCATATATCGCTTTTCAGGGGGCGATGTTTTCACGAAACTGAGCAGCAATGACTTCCAAAATGTCTACTTCATCCACGCCTTCCCACCCCTACCCTCCCCCCTTGGGGCTTCACAATGACGAACCGTTGTTTCCACAATGTGCCTCATGTATTCGTTGGGCAGTGCAATTGACACAATAGTCAATTCCTGTGTCTAAACGTGAGCACATGTCATGCCTTGTTATAACAATTTTATAAGTACGTTAAAGAACTCGCTGTCGTGCATTCCCCAAATAAACCACTCGACGCTATCGCGTCTCGTGCTTTATTTTGGCGAATGCACTCCAGCTCGTTCTTTAACTAGTACATAATCATCATGACGCGCGTGTCTGCGCGTGGTATCTATGGTTACGTAACAACGCTCCTTATATGGACTGAGCAGGTGAGGACAATGGTGCTCGATGATTTGGCTCAAAATACAACGCTTCCAACAGTCTCATCGAACGGACCACATGCATTATGAAGAAATAAATGTCTTATCTTTAATTATATTAGGATTTTATAGTTAGCCATGTCTGGACTAAAGCAAACAAAAAAAGTTTCACACCCACTCGATTCTTTACGCACAAACCGCGCAGCTGGCCGGTTCCCAACACTAAAACGTTGACTACAATGAGTGCGAGTCACGCAGTTGCAGCAAGGCACCAGCGTGATGCGCACTCGTTCTAAGAGCACGTGTTTTTTTGTTGGTCCCCAAAAGACCTACACCGAACATAGAACCCGCGAGAGCTGTACAGCCCTATAGCAGTGCGGTATTTTAGGTCCAATACTTTTGCGCCATACTGTAGTTTGGGTTACTATAGTAGTTTGGGTTACTAAAGCAACTACAGCGATGATGGTTCTTGGACAGAAGCTATTTAAATTTTGAAGTCGATCTCTTACGCAACGCAAGTCCGTAACGGCTCCTAATATCGCCCACTCGGAGGGGGACGCTTCAAATCAAAAGCTGGCACACTCAGGCAACCTTAGATACAGAACTAACGATTGTCTCTAAGGGGTTATAAAGGCTTCTAAATTCAAATTCCCGTGCCGGAAAGTTCTCCGAGTTCAACTTCTATTAAATTCTTACATACCTCTCTCTTCATGTGGCTCTAAAAACTTTATGTTTGGTCGATTTGAATTCCCCAAGCAGACAAATTATCCTGAGAATGCCGCCATGGCGGGAGGATAAAGAGGAAGTAACTACAATAACAACTGTAGGTGTGCCGATCGCGGAAACAGAGACACCCCCTAAATCACAGATTTGCGAACCGCGCGACGTCATTTCGCAGCGCCATCTAGCGTTTATTGGATAGGCTATTTAAGGGTGAGTTCGGGTATGCGAGCGGAGTAGTCGGACTTCGCGGAGTGCATAACCGAACGCTGAGATTGTGTTCCGATAACGCGGTCACGTGGTACATTTTACTCCCGAACCTTACTCCCCACCCAGAGGAGTATCACGAGGATTTCCAACATGGCGTCCAGGCCCAACAATACGTAAAAAAGATATAAAGTAGTACTTCGACCTGCCAAAATTCTGTAAATAATATTATAACAACTAGAATAAAATAATGAACACAATACGCATCCGTTGATTTTTTTTATGGTACTGTTTAACGATCTTCATGATTTGTGCAGTTCATCAGGTGCAACATTCACGCGGACCGCGGATTTTGCGTTCGGTTTATCTTGATCCGCATATGAGCGGAAAGTATGAGTGCGCATGCTCCAAATATCTGCGCCGATTACTCCGATCGCATATCCGAACTCAACCTAGAACTTTACTCTCGTGTTACCTATTTTCGTGGGCATAAGAATTTATTTCTATATCTGGCGGAATTATCACTCATATCCCCTGAATTTCTGTTTGCAATAAAACTGGTTGGTTGTTGTTTATCCACTGTAAAATATTCACGATCGTACATGTAAGAACGGGTCACTAACTAGCAGACATTCGTTGACATGTCACAGTATCCTACTGAGTAGGTCATTGCTGGTAATTTTCAGGTTATATGACGTCATGTTTGCTTTGGGTTTATAATGGTTCAAATTCGCTGTCATATTATTAGTGATTTGGGTTAGTCGTTCGAGGGCGAACGTTTTAAAGGGAGGGGGAATGCGGTATTTTAGGTCCAATACTTTTGCGCCATACTGTAGTTTGCGCGCGTGGGTTACTATAGCAACCACAGCGATGATGTCACCGCTTGGGTTGAGTTTTAAGTCAGTTAGTTGCGGGAGGACGGGCTTTAGCTAGCCAGCTAGGAGGGATTTCAGTTGGATGCACCGCCCTGCGGAGCAAGGGGCTGGCAGCAGTTTCACCAACTGCTGCCAGGTAAGTTACTCACCGTTAACGGAGTTGGTAACTTGTTTTTATTGAGTTTAAGGGTTTAATAAATGATCGAAACTTTAACCACTTCGTTTCGCCTCAGTGCCTTCGCCACCACGTGTTAACTTAAGACCGATCTCGGAACGAACACCCAGTTGGGGTTGTCAAAATTAATGTTGCTGAGTAGGCAATGTGTTTTCGGTGTTTAGAGAAGTAATAATTTTATTTGAACGTTGACTCCCATGAGCCTTTGCGCGGGGATTCGCGGACTCGCTCCCGCCGCGCGTTCCCGCGTCACTTGCTCTAGAGGAACCGAAGGGAACAGACACACTGTTTGCATACTGGAATCGCTTACGTTTTATCCCCGGCCACGACACTCCCGGAGAGCATTTGAAACTGGATTATTGATTACTGCGAATAAAGAAACGAAAGATCACACCGTGTCCGTGGGTCCATTAGTCATCGAAGCTTACACCCACAACATTTTGGCAATCAAATCGATTTGGCAGGATCATCTGGAGCAAGCCACGGTGTCAGTAACGCAGTGATCCGGGAGATTGGATAAAGGAGGATGTCTGATGACGAGGACGTCACCGTCCCTGAGCTGCTGGCGCAGGTTAAGCGGCTGCAGGCAGACCAAGCGAGGAGCGACGCCGCTCTTCGTGTACTTGAAGCCAGCAAGCCTCCACCGCAGATAATCCACGTCCCTCGTGAGCGGAAGATCGCGAAATTCGGTGGATACGACGACTCCGAATACGATGTGGAGGACTTCGTGGTTCCCGCGGGTTCCCGCGGCCTGACGGACGTAGAGGGCGTGGATTTCGTGCTGGCCCATCTGGAGGGTCCTGCCCGGAAGGAGGTACTTCGCCCATGCGACTGGCCGGCGTCCTTGACGTACTGACGTCAGTTTTCGGGGAGACGCGCTCTGTTGCACATCTGATTAGGGCGCTGTATGACCGGCGTCAACGCGAGGGGGAGTCCTTGCGAGCGTATTCGTACGGTTTGTCGTCATTGGTGAACAAAGTGAAAGGTCTGAATCCGGGCGCGCTTCCCAGGCCGGAAGTGTTGCTGCTTGACCAGTTCACAGACGGCGTGTGCGACCCCCATCTGCGGCGCCACCTGAAGAGCGTCGTCCGGGAGCGTCCAGAGAAGACCTTCCTGGACGTGCGGGAGGAAGCCGTCGCATACAGCGAGGACTCGCCACGCCCGGAGGGTGGGAAGATCTCGGCCGCACACAGCGTGGTCGAGTGCAACGCCATACGACCTTCGGTGAAAGCGCCGTTGTCCGCGATGGCTCAGCCTTCGGCGGCGGCGGAGACGCCAGAGGTCGCGTCGTTTACGCTGGCATTACGGGCTCAGGAAAAGGTGTTGTTGGGCCTCACTGAATCCATACAACAAACGGCGGTCACGCAGGCGGCCGCGTTAGCACAGATAGCATCAGCCAGCCATCTGCGTCTGTCAACGCCACTTTCCGCAGCGCCGTCTGGCGGTCAACGGACGCAACGGAGGGAAACCCGCACTTGTTACCATTGCGGGCAGGTGGGTCACCTGGCCGCGGGGTGTCCGCGGAAATCGCATCAACGGGCATCTTCACCGCAGTCGGAAAACTGCCACCCCGCACCGCAATGAGTCAGGCGGTGACAATCGGGGAACCAGGCTCGATGGCGGCTGTCGTCCGTCCACCAGACAGTTTCCTACGCAGGGCTATCGGGAAGTGTCCGGAGGCCGATATAGAAGTGGGAGGTGTAAAGGTTGCTGCCCTGCTAGACACGGGCAGCGAGGTCAGCACAATTACCGAGACTTTTTATCGCCGGCACTTCCGCGACCGGATGCTGATGGAGACTGCAGGCTAGCTGAAGCTGACCGCCGTTAACGGACTCGATATACCCTATGTGGGGTATCTGGAACTTGACGTTGTGTGCGAAGGACAGCTACTAACCCGGCGAGGATTCCTCGTGGTTAAGGATTCCATGAACCCGGAGACGAAGGACCGGAAGACGCTCGTTCCTGTTCTATTGGGCATGAATGTGCTCGGGCGGTGTCAGAACTGGGAACGGCGTTTCTGCGCAGAGTTAGTGCAAGTTGGCGGGAGGCACTGCAAGGAGTGGCCCAACGCAGTGTTTCGGCGCGTGCATTCGCTAGAGTGACGGGGGCGAGTGACGTCCGTGTCCCGGCGGGAGCAATCTCAGCCATACGAGTGACTGGTGGTGACGAATGCCGGGACCAACCAGATGGCGTGTTAGTGGAACCGCTGCGAGAAGCTCTCCCTGGGCATCTCATTCTCGTTAGCACGCTGACTCAAGCCACAGGACGTAACTTGTACGTGCGGGTGGCGAATCTCTCTGAAGAGGATGTCTACCTTCAGCCCCGTACGCGACTTGGCGTGGTTCATCAAGTGAAGGCGGTGACGTCACGACAAGGCTTCAAGTTTGAGCGGGTGTCGGTCGAGGAAGAGCGAGTGTCTTTCGGTGACACAGAGAAGCCGGTGCCAGCCGACATCCCCTTGCCGTGTGTGACTGATCTGGGTGAAGGTCTCACAGCAGACCAGAAGGACAGTCTCAATGCGCTGCTCGTTAAGTATGCTGACTTATTTGTTGGGGACGAAGACGACCTAGGTTACACGGACCGCGTCACGCATAGCATCCCTAACACTGGCAGTCGGCCCGTGAAGCAGCCCTATCGAAGGGTCCCGCCATCACAGTACGAGGAGGTGAGAGAACACATCAATCAACTGTTGGCCAAGGGTGCCATCGGGAGAGTAGCAGTCCCTACTCCTCTCCCATTTTCGTCGTACGGAAACGCAGTGGTGACCTTAGGCTGTGTGTGGACTATAGGCAGCTGAATGCCCAAACAGTGAAAGACTATTACCCACTCCCCCGCATTGAGGAATCGTGGAATGCGCTTCGAGGAGCGAAGTATTTCTCAACCCTGGAGTTGGCCTCGGGCTATCATCAAGTGGCCATGGATGACACCGATCGTCACAAGACGGCATTTACTACACCATTTGGGCTGTTTGAATACAATCGGATGCCGTTCGGGTTGTGTAACGCGCCAGCCACGTTCCAGCGCCTCATGCACGCAACCATGAACGATTTGCTGTTCCAGATACTTCTGGTGTACTTGGATGACGTTCTAGTATATTCAGAGACGATCGAGTCTCACCTCGAACGATTGGAAAAAGTGTTTCGGCGTTTACAAGATGCCGGACTCAAGTTGCAGCCCAGTAAGTGCAAGTTTGCTCTACCATAAACTAGTTTCCTTGGTCATGTAGTGTCGAACGAGGGGATCGCCACGGACCCAGAGAAGACAGCGGCAGTACGGGATTGGCAGAGGCCGCAGACGGTGAAAGAATTAAGATCCTTTCTCGGGTTCTGTTCGTATTACCGGCGCTACGTCCCACACTTCGCAAAAGTTGCAGGGCCACTTCACGACCTCGTCAACGCCTGCAACTTAGATGCGAACGCGAAGAAGCGTTTGCACCCACCTTTTCCTGACAGATGGACAACTGAACACGAGAGCGCGTTCCAGGGGTTGAAAGCACGTTTCGTGGCTCCCCCTGTACTCGGTTATGCGGACTATAGTCGCCCCTTCATCCTTGAGGTCGATGCGTCGCAACTCGGCCTCGGCGCGGTCCTCTCTCAAGACCAGGATGACGGACGGCGAGTGATTGCGTACGTAAGCCGACGACTACGACCGGCCGAGAAAAACGATAGCAACTACAGCTCCATGAAGTTGGAGTTGCTGGCGCTGAAGTGGGCGGTCACAGAGAAGTTTAGGGGTTACCTGCTCGGCCAGAAGTTTGTGGCCTTCACGGACAACAACCCCCTAAGCTACATCCAAACCACGACCAACCTTGAGGCCGTGGGGGAACAGCGATGGGCTGCACAGCTGGCATTGTTTGACTTCGAGATTCGCTATCGGCCGGGACGGACCAATGCCAACGCCGATGCACTGTCCCGACAACCAGGCGCAGGCAGAGTGTCAAGACGAGTCTCACGATGAGTTTGTGGCGGTGAACGAGATCCACGCGTCGACCACTAGCGTACCTCTAGCAGTAGTGGAGGCTGCGACTGATGCTACGAATGGGGTTACTTGCGCAGAGATACTGGTGGAATCAGCAGGAGACGTCCCTAAGGGACACTCCGGTGAAAAAAACGCGGCGGTGTGTGGTACCGCTACGGCGTTTCCCTCTCGTAGCCACATGGAGCTGTCGCGCCAGCAGCAGGACGATCCAGTCGTAGGGCAAGCCCTGGAGTTCTGGCCCGGGCGACGTCCCAACTTGACAGAGCGGAGGCGTATGCCTAGGCCAGTAGTGGCGCTCTTGCGGCAGTGGGACAGATTCGAGATATCAGAAGGCGTTCTTTATCGCAAGGTGCTGGACCCAAACCTCGGTGAGCTTCGACACCTCGTCGTCCCTGATGACATGAAGGGTACCATACTAAGAGCCGTCCATGACGACATGGCGCACCAGGGGACGGAGAGGACAACCAGTTTGTGTCAATCGCGTGCCTACTGGCCCGGCATGGGTGACGCGATCGCCAATTATGTAACGAACGGCGAACGGTGTGCTGTAGCAAAGGCACCTCAGCCCTTACCACGGAGCGCCATGGGAAGTGTGTCCGCCACGAGGCCCTTGGAGATTGTGGCCATGTATTTTACAACACTGGAGGTAGCCAGCGATGGACGTGAGTACGTCCTTGTGATGACCGACGTTTTCACGAAGTATACGGTGGCTGTAGCGACCCGCGACTAGCGGGCGGGTACGACTGCCCGAGCCTTGATCCGTGAGTGGTTTCACCGCTACGGGGTTCCACAGCGCCTCCACTCGGATCAGGGCCGCAATTTCGAGAGCCAGGTGATCGCTGAACTTTGTCAAGTTTATGGTGTCGCGAAGTCTCGGACGTCCCCTTACCACCCACAGGGTAACGGACAATGCGAGAGGTTCAACCGGACTCTCCACGATCTTCTCCGGACCCTCCCGGCGGAAAAGAAGCGCCGCTGGCCAGAACACCTGCCGGAAGTGTTGTTCACGTACAACGCGACTCCACATTCGGCGACGGGATATTCGCCGTATTATCTCATGTTCGGCAGGAACCCACGCTTGCCAGTAGACAGTCGGCTCGGCGTGACGAGAGATGACAGGGAACTCGAGATAGACTGGCTCGCGACCCATAGAGATTGCCTCCGCCAGGCGTACAGACGGGCGGCCGAAATGATGCAGGATGCGCGAGACGACCGATGGGAGAAGAGTCAGTCTAAGGCCGCCCCAGGCTTGCAAGCCGGGAATCTGGTCTACTTAAGGAATCGGGTCCTTGGAAGAAACAAGATCCAGGACACTTGGCGACCCGAACTACATCGGATTATTGACACTATGGGACACAACGTGTACAAGGTGGAGCCGGCCGAGGGAGGGAAATCGCGGACGGTAAACCGCGACAACGTTCGGCCTTGTCCACCGACAGTACAGCATCAACCGGTGCTGAGGCCCAAACCCATCCCGGCACCCGTGCGGCCGGAAAGGACCGTGGGCGAGGCAAGCAATGATGAGTCGGATGACGAAAAGGCAGTCGTGGTCTTTATGCCTGGAGAGCAACCGCCTGTTGCGTATCCACCTGTCAACGTTGGTGCTGACCAACCTGTCGGGAACGGGAACCCAGACAGGCGGCCCCTACCGAACCACGACGCAGGAAGACGAGAGCAGCGGGTTGGTGCTCGCCGGCGAGACAGCGGGAATGACATCCCGGCCGGACAAGACGAGCGGGAGGGGGGCGACGCGGACAGGGAACTCCGAGACCCCGCACCTCCACTTGTCCCGGGGGGTGGGGACCAACCTGTCGGGAACGGGGAGCCAGACAGGCTGCCCCCGCTAAACGACGACGCCAGAACGCGACAGCAGCGGGCAGAGGCTCACCGGCTGAACACCGCCCCGCAGCAAGAGGACGTGAGGGTTGGTGCACGGCCGCAGCAAGCGGCACGGCCAGCTCGCCGCTCACAGCGACGCACTGCGGGGCAGCACCGAAACCCGACCAACGTTCCTCGATCTGCCGCGATCAACCGGCAGGAGCCAAGGATTTGCGCCGTTGACCTGGCCGCTCGGTGTTCTCAGGAAGCCCTTGCCCTATTATATTGAGTGACATTATTATTTGTGTGTTTCATAGTATTATCGTTATTCTCATTGTTGTGGGGTAATGCCTTGTCATTGGGCGTGCGCTACGTCACAGAGGGCTGTGACGTAAAGCGGGGGAGAGTCATCGAAGCTTACACCCACAACATTAAGTTTAGAAATAATTCGACCAACACAACGAGAAGTAAAATTAAAGTAGAGTAAAGACACCTCCTTCCTAAAATATCACAGCAGTATTGATTATGTTACTCGGGATATATAGACATTAGCGCTACGCAAACGGACTCAGCACCAAGTGCCCATTTTAAGTCCGTTTTCCCCCTGGCAATAAAAATGTGCAATCAGCAAATGCATTTTTGGAATAAGGATAGTACTGCATTGTAAGTCAACAACATATTGCGCTTCCGAATACTACCCCGCTAGGAGCGTTAGAGGATACGGCGAAAATGCATTTTTCGTGCGTAAGTAGGCCATTTTGATAAATACGACATAATGTGACGTCTGCTGTTTCACAATTAAGTACGATATTAATAATTTCTGATTTATGTAACTAGGTTCGGAGTCTGTCGGTAGATTCCGGACAGCTAGGTATTTAGCAGTCATTGATTATCTGATGGAGAGTTTCTAGGCTCGTATTTTACTCTTTTTTTTCTTTTTTTTTTCGGCAGTGGAAGTATCAGAAGTATGTAATGACTTTTTAACATTGTGGCAGAAAGTTACTAAAGTTAATATCTCACTAACGACAAGGTTCTCAGTATTAGCCATAGAGAGCACCCTATATTCTCATATATCCCCCTAATTTTACATTTAAATATTATTCAATATTTTATGCATATGTATTGCATACTGGTATTTTCATAGATGTGAAGACAATACAATTGGTAACTTCCGCAACTGTTTGTGCAAATGAGGAGGTGGGTAATGGGAATGTGTCTAAATCGCCGTTCTGATACAGCGTTGAAATTTGTTAGATAGGCACCTTCAATAAAGATCAATAGCTCAATATTTTCCTCGGTCACACCCCGTTTTTTCTCCGTTTCTCGTTTCGTCACTTTTTGTATTGAGTAACATGCTACAAATTTTTCAGAAACTTCTGATGACTTTTAGTTTTTCACTATAAAGTGTGAATTGTCCTTAAACCCGGTATCGAGATATAATTACGATAGCTCCACACGGGAACCTGACCTGGCTTCTGTAGTGATTGTTGTATTTGACTGATTTATCTTCCACCTGCCTGAATCAATTGCGGGCATAGACCCGCGGCCATTTGTTGTCATGTCAATTAAGATATCAGGTTGTCTAGCACTTTGCGCCCATAGTTACCATGCAACGTGTGTTTATATTTTAAGAAGTATAATTACGTACATTGTTTTACTGAAAAGGATCATGTCTCGTTCCACTGAGTGGGCGATACTTTATATGCACCGATTCATGTTGTATTATTTAGAAAAAAGAACATGATATGGTTTTAAGTTAAGGTCCCCATGCTGTAAGTTAAGATCTCAACGCAGCCCCGATGGCTGAGCGTGTAGAGTGTTTGATTGGCGACTGTTAACACATGATTATTATTGCTGGCCACCAATCACAGTTATAGTGTTTATGTTTTCCCGACTTTGCTGTTCGCTTTGTTCCAGGGCCACCGTTTTTCTAGCGCGTGAATAAACACTGAAACTTACACTGATAGTAGTTTTGTACAGTCGTAAATTGATTTCGGTCGGTCTGACCATGACAAGTATGCAATTTAATGAAGATATTTTTTTTTAAAAAGTTTCTGAGCATCGTGAATTTTAAGAGGAGTTTACAACACGATGTAAATACGGCGTGGACATTTCGGGCAGGCGCACTCTATATTTTCCGCCCTTGCGCGGCTGAAGACAAGCTTCACCATGTTCACACAAAATCCGAATTCGCGTGAATATTGCAGCGTGAATAAACCCTAATCTACATTTACCGTGTTGTAATTAACGTAATGCAATGTGTAGATGTCGATGAGGTGTCTTAATATGAAGTGATTTTACATGAAGTGATATAGATTTACACTCAGCTGTTAAATCGACAACGATAATGAGACTGGGACTGAGTTAACCGCTGCAAGGCTGGTCTCCAAATTGGCAATCGACAGATTACGGGCACAACTCGTTTCGTTGGCTGTTCAACGTCGTTCTTCATCATGTGCCATGCCCGCCATCCTTCATCATGTGCCATGCCCGCCACCCTTCATCATGTGCCATGCCCGCCACACTTCATCATGTGCCATGCTCGCCACACTTCATCATGTGCCATGCTCGCTGCACTTCATCATGTGCCATGCTCGCCACACTTCATGATGTGCCATGCTCGCCACCCTTCATCATGTGCCATGCTTGCCACACTTCATCATGTGCCATGCTCGCCACACTTCATCATGTGCCATGCCCGCCACCCTTCATCATGTGCCATGCCCGCCACACTTTATCATGTGCCATGCCCGCCACCCTTCATCATGTGCCATGCTCGCTGCACTTCATCATGTGCCATGCTCGCCACACTTCATCATGTGCCATGCTCGCCACCCTTCATCATGTGCCATGCTCGCCACACTTCATCATGTGCCATGCTCGCCACACTTCATCATGTGCCATGCCCGCCACCCTTCATCATGTGCCATGCCCGCCACACTTTATCATGTGCCATGCCCGCCACACTTCATCATGTGCCATGCTCGCCACACTTCATCATGTGCCATGCTCGCCACCCTTCATCACGTGCCATGCTCGCCACACTTCATCATGTGCCATGCCCGCCACCCTTCATCATGTGCCATGCCCGCCACCATTCATCATGTGCCATGACCGCCACACTTCATCATGTGCCATGCTCGCCACACTTCGCCATGTGCTATGCCCGTCGCACTTTATAATGTGCCATGCTCGCTACACTTCATCATGTGCCATGTCCGCCACCCTTCATCATGTGCCATGCCCGCCACACTTCATCATGTGTCATGCCCGCCGCAGTTTATCATGTGCCATGCCCGCGGCACTTTATCATGTGCCATGCTCGCTACATTTCATCATGTGCCATGCCCGCCACACTTCATCATGTGCCATGCTCGCTACACTTCATCATGTGCCATGCCCGCAACACTTCATCATGTGCCATGCCCGCCACACTTCATCATGTGCCATGCTCGCCACACTTCATCATGTACCATGCTCGCTACACTTCATCATGTGCCATGCCCGCCACACTTCATCATGTGTCATGCCCGCCGCACTTCATCATGTGCCATGCTCGCCGCACTTTATCATGTGCCATGCTCGCTATACTTCATCATGTGCCATGCCCGCCACCCTTCATCATGTGCCATGCCCGCCGCACTTTATCATGTGCCATGCTCGCCACACTTCATCATGTGCCATTCCCGCCACACTTCATCATGTGCCATGCTCGCCACACTTCACCATGTGCCATGCTCGCCACCCTTCATCATGTGCCATGCCCGGCACCCTTCATCATGTGCCATGCTCGCCACACTTCATCATGTACCATGCTCGCCACACTTCATCATGTGCCATGCCCGCAACCCTTTATCATGTGCCATGCTCGCCACACTTCATCATGTGCCATGCTCTCCGTACTTCATTATTGAGTTAGTGCCACAGGAGACCGGCTCCGCACCAGCAATGTCAAATGGGGCTACATTGGGCATACTCGCCGCATATCATCATGCACGTGTGGTATTTGTGTGGTAGTGTGTCACTACTTTTGACCACTATAGTTTCGTCGCGTGCGTTGCTTTAGGAACTATAGCGGTGATGTCACCGCCTCTGTGAGGGAGCCGCGGTAGAGAGCGAACGCGTTTTCCTGACGAGAAAGTTAGCTGGTTAGGAACTTCATTAATTGGATACACCGCCCTGTGGAGCAAGGGGCTGGCAGCAAGTTGTCAAACTGCTGCCATGTAAATTGCTCACCGTCTAACGGAGTTAGTGACTTGTTTTAGTTGGGTTTAAGGGCTTTAATAAAACATCGAAACTTGACCGCTGGGCTTTGCCTCATTGCCTCCGCCATCACATGTTAAGCAAAGACCGTCTCGGAAAGAACGCCCAGTTTAGGGTTGTCGAAATTAAGTTTGAAAGATAGTAAATTAACACAACGAGACGTACAATTAAAGTGAGAAAAGAACCGCATTTGGACATATCACTCACGGAATAGTTAGATCGTAATACACAAACAACGACAAGGTACTTCATTAGCCCAATTTATTGCACTGCAAACATTGTCGGTCAAAGACACTTGCGATAATGTTTAGTTTTGACTTGAAATACCGAAGATAAAGAAAGCGTTATATTATATTATCCTTTTTATAAACATCATACAAACATGCAACACAACGGGTCATTAATAACGGCGGTGTAGCTTGTAAAAAACTCTTACTCCTGCTAATATATCTAAATGTATATATAACTGTATCTGAGATATTGATAGACTCTACTAACGATTTCATCTCTTTTGAAAAATACGATATTGACAAGACCGCTATTGTCCGTCGAAGCTTCATTTGAAGTCTAAGGATCATAATGTTCCCAGCTATTCACGAATGACCAGGACATTCACAATATAACCCTGCTGGGGCGGTATTCATAAACCGCACGTAGCTTATGCACGAAAGGAGCGTTTTAATTGGTCGTAGCCTCACCAGCTCGTTGTGGTAGTGCTAATTAGCAAGAAATAATATTCCATATACTTTTAGCACTTTCTTAATTTAGGAAATCCGCCTCTTGGGTGAGCAATCGAGAAATGTTCCACTTGGCGCCTAGTAGATTTGCATAGTGTGGTTCATGACTACGACGACTGAAAACGAATCTATAGTTACGTTAATTACCGCCAACCTCCAAAGCCTAAATTATGCCCGAAAATGAATGCATATCATTGGTTTGGACCGTCTCTGCCCAGATTTAAACGGATGACCTCGGTTTGGAAGTGAACAGCTATAATGTCTTCACACAAACCCATACAGGGCATTACAGGGTGCCCTCTATGGGTTTGGTTGTAATGGCTAACACGAACCCATACAGAGCATTACAGGGTGCCCTGTATGGGGTTGGCTGTAATGGCTAACACAAACTAGGCCTTCTCTTCCGGTGTCTTCTCTGCGTGTTTTTTCATGTGCTGTTTTAGATTTCCCTTCTGGGCGAAGGAAGCATCGCACAATTTGCACGCATAGGGTTTGTCCCCATTGTGCTTCCTCATGTGATGTTTCAGACTCGAAGTCTGCGCAAAGGCGGAGCCGCAGACTTCGCACACAAATGGTTTCTCTCCAGTGTGAATTCTCGTGTGCTCTGTTAGATTCCCAAGCTGCCTGAAAGTGGCGTAACATATTTTACAGACGTAGGGCTTTTCTCCAGTGTGCGTCCTCATATGCCTCTTGAGGTTACTTTTAAGGGACACATTGCAGATTTTGCAGATGTACGGCCTCTCCCCAGTGTGTATTTTAGTGTGCTCCGTCAATCCACTACGACTCGCGAATGATTTAGAACAGACCGTGCAAGCATAAGGGGTCTCTCCGGTATGCGATCGCATGTGCTGTATGAGCAAAGACTTTTCGAGGAAGGAAGCAGAACAGTGTTCACACTTAAAGCGTTTTTCCCCAGTGTGCCTCCTCACATGGCGCCTTAATGTCGCATTGGTAGGATATTCAGCAGAGC
The DNA here is from genome assembly GCA_964019135.1 of Arenicola marina. NCBI lineage: Eukaryota > Metazoa > Annelida > Polychaeta > Arenicolidae > Arenicola > Arenicola marina. The sequence goes on from OZ025261.1 coordinate 39,747,765, forward strand.
AGAATTCGCATATAAACGGTTTCTCAACACTTTTCGTACCAGTTTCTGGGTGCGCTTGCTTTAAATGCCTATCCAGGTGACACGTCCTTGTGAAGACAGCAGGACAGAAATTGCATTTTGAGGCCTTTTTGTTAGAATGCATTTTCTTTGCGTGACTTTTCAGACGAGAATTTAGTGAAAAGGCAGCATCGCAGACTTGACACACGAAGGGTCTTTCTCCACTGTGGACGGTAAGGTGAACCTTGAGAGTCGATCTCTCTCCGAAAGATTTTGAACAGATCTGGCACACATATGGTTTCTCTCCAGTGTGGATGGAAACGTGACGCTTGAGACTCGACCTCTGTACGAAGCATTTTGAACAGACCTTGCACACATAAGGTTTCTTTCCAGTATGCGTCCTCCCGTGCAGAGTAAGACGAGTCTTGGTTATGAAGGCCGCAGTGCAGACCTTGCATTTATATGGTTTCTCTCCAGTATGCAGCTTCGTGTGGTTCACTAGATGCACCTTTTGTGAGAATGACCGCGAGCAGGTATCACACACAAAGGGCCGTTCACCAGTGTGGGTCTTCAAGTGTTGTTTCAGATTACCACATTGTGTGAAGGTTGCAGAACAAAGTTCGCAAATGAAGGGTCTTTCTGTGGTACTCATTATCTTACCGATTTTGTACAATAGAGTATTAGAAGAAATGCTGCCTAACGTCTGTCATCCAACACATATCCTTCGTTCTCTCCAGGACAGAAGCTGCACAGGCTTTTCATAACAAGGATTTCTTGCGAGAGCACAAGAGGCCTGGACACCACGGACTACAATCAATGCCCTCTAACAGGGTCCATGGCTGAGTTCTTTTGCAGTTGTTATAATTGGCATCCTTTGATTTGTAACTTCATCTCCACTTCCTCAGGTCCAGTTTCAAACATCCGTCTGTAAAAACAAAATGCCAAATATATCTTTATAAGACTGTATTAAAACTTAAATGGATAAGGTTTGTAGAATAGTTATCTAAATAAATCCAACAATGGGGTCAAAACTTAAACCAACAATAGCTAGGTCAAATGTACCCTTAGCTATTTTTGTATTTTCGTTTTCATGCCATCTTGAATGCAACCCAAAATCGAAAACAAGACTTATTAATTTGCGGTCTAGTGCAGTAGGGGGATGGCGTCATCATGTGCCATGCTCGCCATACCTATCATGTGCCATGCTCGCCATACCTATCATGTGTCATGCTCGCCATACTTTATTATGTGCCATGCTCGCCACACTTCATCATGTTCCATGCTCGCCGCACTTTATCATGTGCCATGCTCGCCATACTTTATTATGTGCCATGCTCGCTACACTTCATCATGTTCCATGCTCGCTATACTTCATCATGTGCCATGCTCGCCACACTTTATCATGTGCCATCATCATGTGCCATGCTCGCTACACTTCATCATGTGCCATGCTCGCCGCTCTTCATCATGTGCCATGCTCGCCGCACTTTATCAGGTGCTATGCTGGCCAGACATTATCATGTGCCATGCTCGCCGCACATAATCATACACGGAATTGTTAGATCGTAATACACAAACGAGAAGGTACATCATTAGCCCAATTTATTGCACTGCAAACACTGTCGGTCAAAAACACTTGCGATAATGTTTAGTTTTGACTTAAACGAAATACCAACGTTAAAAAAAGCGTTATATTATCCTCTTTAAAAACATCACACAAACTAGCGATTCAACGTTGCAAAGACAACAGATTATAGAAAAGCTTGATGAGAATAGAACTATTTACTACCATGACACTGCAGTACGGGGATAATAACGGCGGTTAAGCTTGTAAAAAAGCTTACATTTCCTGCCATTATAGATATATATAAAACTGTGTCTAAGGTATTGATACTCACAATAATATTAAAAAAAACGATATTGACAAGATCGTTATTGGCCGTCGAAGCTTCTTTGGAACACAAAGTCTAAGGACCATAATATACAAATGACCTTTTTAGAGCAGCATATTCACAATATAACCCCGCTGGAGCGGTATCCATAAACCACACGTAGCCTACGTACGAAAGGAGCATTTTAATTGGTCGTAGCCTCACCAGCTCGTTGTGATAGTGCTAATTAGCAACAAATAATATTCTATATACTTTCAGCACTCGTGGGTGAAAAATGTTCTATTTTGAACCCGATAATCGCTGGACAAATGTTCCACTTGGCGCTAAGTAGATTTGCATAGTATGGTCTATGAAGACCGCCTCTGAAAACGAAACTATAGTTACGTTACCGTCAAGCTACAATGCCTTAATTATACCGTAAAATAAGTGCATATCAATCGTTTGGACCGAATGTGCGAGGTCACGTGAGTCGAACATAGCACAAAAGGCTGCCGAACAGCCGAAGGTTTGCTAGACAGGACTTCTGTACAGAGGCTGCCAAACCGCCTTCAAACTCAAACGTAGCTGGGACAACAAATCCCATGCAGTGCCTCACAGGGTGTTCGCCAAGGGTTTGGCTGTAACAGCTAAACACAAACACATGCAGTGCCTCACAGGGTGTTCTCCAAGAGTTTGGCTGTAACAGCTAAACCCAAACCCATGGAGGGCCTCACAGGGTGTTCTCCAAGAGTTTGGCTGTAACAGCTAAACACAAACACATGCAGTGCCTCACAGGGTGTTCTCCAAGGGTTTGGTGGCAACAGCTAAACACAAACACATGCAGTGCCTCACAGGGTGTTCTCCAAGCGTTTGGCTGCAACAGCTAAATACAAACCCAAGCAGGGCCTCAGAGGGTGTTCTCTATGGGTTTGACTGTAATAGCTAACACAAACTAGGCCTTATTATCCGGCGTCTTTTCTGCGTGTTTTGTCATGTGTTGTTTTAGATTCCCCTTCTGAGCGAAGGATGCATCGCACAATTTGCACGCATAGGCTTTGTCCCCAGCGTGCTTCCTCATGTGATATTTCAGACTCGAAGTCTGCGCAAAGGCGGAGCCGCAGACTTCGCATACAAATGGTTTCTCTCCAGTGTGAATTCTCGTGTGCTCTGTTAGATTCCCAAGCTGCCTGAAAGTGGCGTAACATATTTTACAGACGTAGGGCTTTTCTCCAGTGTGCGTCCTCATATGCCTCTTGAGGTTACTTTTAAGGGACACATTGCAGATGTTGCAGATGTACGGCCTCTCCCCAGTGTGTATTTTAGTGTGCTCCGTCAATCCACTACGACTCGCGAATGATTTAGAACAGACCGTACAAGCATAAGGGGTCTCCCCGGTATGCGATCGCATGTGCTGTATGAGCAAAGACTTTTCGAGGAAGGAAGCAGAACAGTGTTCACACTTAAAGCGTTTTTCCCCAGTGTGCCTCCTCACATGGCGCCTTAATGTCGCATTGGTAGGATATTCAGCAGAGCAGAATTCGCATATAAACGGTTTCTCAACACTTTTCGTACCAGTTTCTGGGTGCGCTTGCTTTAAATGCCTATCCAGGTGACACGTCCTTGTGAAGACAGCAGGACAGAAATTGCATTTTGAGGCCTTTTTGTTAGAATGCATTTTCTTTGCGTGACTTTTCAGACGAGAATTTAGTGAAAAGGCAGCATCGCAGACTTCACACACGAAGGGTCTCTCTCCAGTGTGGATGGTAAGGTGAACCTTGAGAGTCGATCTCTCTCCGAAAGATTTTGAACAGATCTGGCACACATATGGTTTCTCTCCAGTGTGGATGGAAACGTGACGCTTGAGACTCGACCTCTGTACGAAGCATTTTGAACAGATCTTACACACATAAGGTTTCTCTCCAGTGTGCGTCCTTCCATGCACAGTAAGATGAGTCTTGGTTATGAAGGCCGCAGTGCAGACCTTGCATTTATATGGTTTCTCTCCAGTATGCAGCTTCGTGTGGTTCACTAGATGCACCTTTTGTGAGAAGGAACGCGAGCAGGTATCACACACAAAGGGCCGTTCACCAGTGTGGGTCTTCAAGTGTTGTTTCAGATTACCACTTTGTGTGAAGGTTGCAGAACAAAGTTCGCAAATGAAGGGTCTTTCTGTGGTACTCATTATCTTACCGATTTTGTACAATAGAGTATTAGAAGAAATGCTGCCTAACGTCTGTCATCCAACACATATCCTTCGTTCTCTCCAGGCCAGAAGCTGCACAGGCTTTTCATAACATGGATTTCTTGCGAGAGCACAAGAGGCCTGGACACCACGGACTACAATCATTGCCCTCTCTCAGGGTCCATGGGTGAGTCATTCGTTTTCAGTTGTTAGAATTTGCATTCTTTGATTTGTAACTTCATCTCCACTTCCTCAGGTCCAGTTTGAAACATCCGTCTGTAAAAACAAAATGCCAAATATATCTTTATAAGACTGTATTAAAACTTAAATGGATAAGGTTTGTAGAATCGTTATCTAAATAAATCCAACAATAGGGTCAAAACTTAAACCAACAATAGCTAGGTCAAATGTACCCTTAGCTATTTTTGTATTTTCGTTTTCATGCCATCTTGAATGCAACCCAAAATCGAAAACAAGACTTATTAATTTGCGGTCTAGTGCGGTAGGGGGATGGCGTCATCATGTGCCATGCTCGCCATACCTATCATGTGCCATGCTCGCCATACCTATCATGTGCCATGCTCGCCATACTTTATTATGTGCCATGCTCGCCACACTTCATCATGTTCCATGCTCGCCGCACTTTATCATGTTCCATGCTCGCTATACTTCATCATGTGCCATGCTCGCCACACTTTATCATGTGCCATGCTCGCTATACTTCATCATGTGCCATGCTCGCTACACTTCATCATGTGCCATGCTCGCCGCTCTTCATCATGTGCCATGCTCGCCGCTCTTCATCATGTGCCATGCTCGCCGTACTTCATGTGCCATGCTCGCCGCACTTTATCAGGTGCTATGCTGGCCGCACATTATCATGTGCCATGCTCGCCGCACATAATCATACACGGAATTGTTAGATCGTAATACACAAACGAGAAGGTACATCATTAGCCCAATTTATTGCACTGCAAACACTGTCGGTCAAAAACACTTTATATTATATTATCCTCTTTAAAAACATCACACAAACTAGCGATTCAACGTTGCAAAGACAACAGATTATAGAAAAGTTTGATGAGAATAGAACTATTTACTACCATGACACTGCAGTACGGGGATAATAACGGCGGTTAGGCTTTTAAAAAAGCTTACATTTCCTGCCATTATAGATATATATAAAACTGTGTCTAAGGTATTGATACTCACAATAATATTAAAAAAAACGATATTGACAAGATCGTTATTGGCCGTCGAAGCTTCTTTGGAACACAAAGTCTAAGGACCATAATATACAAATGACCTTTTTAGAGCAGCATATTCACAATATAACCCCGCTGGAGCGGTATCCATAAACCACACGTAGCCTACGTACGAAAGGAGCATTTTAATTGGTCGTAGCCTCACCAGCTCGTTGTGGTAGCGCTAATTAGCAAGAAATAATATTCTATATACTTTCAGCACTCCTGGGTGAAAAATGTTCTATTTTGAACCCGATAATCGCTGGACAAATGTTCCACTTGGCGCTAAGTAGATTTGCATAATATGGTCTATGAAGACCGCCTCTGAAAACGAAACTATAGTTACGTTACCGTCAAGCTACAATGCCTTAATTATACCGTAAAATAAGTGCATATCAATCGTTTGGACCGAATGTGCGAGGTCACGTGAGTCGAACATAGCACAAAAGGCTGCCGAACAGCCGAAGGTTTGCTAGACAGGACTTCTGTACAGAGGCTGCCAAACCGCCTTCAAACTCAAACGTAGCTGGGACAACAAATCCCATGCAGTGCCTCACAGGGTGTTCGCCAAGGGTTTGGCTGTAACAGCTAAACACAAACACATGCAGTGCCTCACAGGGTGTTCTCCAAGAGTCTGGCTGTAACAGCTAAACCAAAACCCATGGAGGGCCTCACAGGGTGTTCTCCAAGAGTTTGGCTGTAACAGCTAAACACAAACACATGCAGTGCCTCACAGGGTGTTCTCCAAGGGTTTGGCTGCAACAGCTAAACACAAACACATGCAGTGCCTCACAGGGTGTTCTCCAAGGGTTTGGTGGCAACAGCTAAACACAAACACATGCAGTGCCTCACAGGGTGTTCTCCAAGGGTTTGGTGGCCACAGCTAAACACAAACACATGCAGTGCCTCACAGGGTGTTCTCTATGGGTTTGACTGTAATAGCTAACACAAACTAGGCCTGATCTTCCGGCGTCTTTTCTGCGTGTTTTGTCATGTGTTGTTTTAGATTCCCCTTCTGAGCGAAGAATGCATCGCACAATTTGCACGCATAGGGCTTGTCCTCAGTGTGCTTCCTCATGTGATATTTCAGACTCGAAGTCTGCGCAAAGGCGGAGCCGCAGACTTCGCACACAAATGGTTTCTCTCCAGTGTGAATTCTCGTGTGCTCTGTTAGATTCGCAATCTGCCTGAAAGAAGCGGAACATATTTTACAGACGTAGGGCTTTTCTCCAGTGTGCGTCCTCATATGCCTCTTGAGGTTACTTTTAAGGGACACATTGCAGATTTTGCAGATGTACGGCTTCTCCCCAGTGTGTATTTTAGTGTGCTTCGTCAACCAACTGCGCCTCGCGAATGATTTAGAACAGACCGTGCAAGCATAAGGGGTCTCTCCGGTATGCGTTTTCGTGTGCTGTATGAGCAAATACTTTTCCAAGAAGGAAGCAGCACAGTGTTCACACTTAAAGCGTTTTTCCCCATTGTGCTTCCTCACATGACGCCTCAATGTCGCATTGGTAGGATATTCAGCAGAGCAGAATTCGCATATAAATGGTTCCGCAACACTCTTTGTACCAGTTTCTGGGTGCGCTTGCTTTAAATGTTTATCAAGATGAGAAGTCCTCGTGAATGAAGCAGGACAGAAATTGCATTTGGATGTCTTTGTGTCGGAATGCATTTTCTTTACATGTTGTTTCAGACGAGCATTCAGCGCGAAGGCAGAACCGCAGATTTCGCACACATAGGCTTTCTCTCTAATATGGACGGCAACGTGACTCTTGAGACTCGACTTCTGTGTGAAGCATTTTAAACAGACCTTACACACATAAGGTTTCTCTCCAGTGTGCGTCCTCTCATGCAGCGTAAGGTGAGTCTTGATTCTGAAGGCCGCAGTGCAGACCTTGCATTTATATGGTTTCTCTCCAGTGTGTATCCGTGTGTGGTAGACTAGATGCGCCCTTTGCGAGAATGACCGCGAGCAGGTATCACACACAAAGGGCCGTTCACCAGTGTGGGTCTTCAGGTGTTGTTTCAGATTACTACTTTGTGTGAAGGCTGCAAAACAAATTTCGCAAATGAAGGGTCTTTCTGTAGTACTCATTTTCTTACCGATTTTGTACAATAGAGTATTAGAAGAAATGCTGCCTAACGTCTGTCATCCAACACATATCCTTCGTTCTCTCCAGGACAGAAGCTGCACAGGCTTTTCGTATCCAGGATTTCTTGCGAGCGCACAAGATGCCTGGACACCACGGACTACAATCCTTGTCCTCTAACAGGGTCCATGGCTGAGTTCTTTTGCAGTTGTTATAATTGGCATCCTTTGATTTGTAACTTCATCTCCACTTCCTCTGTGATTTAGACACCAGATCCAGTTTCAAACATCCGTCTGTAAAAACAAAATGCATAATATATCTTTATAAAACTATGTTAAAACTTAAATGGAAAAGGTTTATAGAATAGTTATCTAAATAAATAAAATAAAAATAAATAAATAAATAAATCCGTATGACAATTATATAAGCTTAGCTGTTTAATCACAATCACATACATATCCAACCGTTTGTCATGTGATAGCATAGTATATTAGAAAGTCATTTTCCCACAGGCAATGCCCCATATTGCAAAAACGTGCCTCCTTTTTGTATATGTTTAAAATATAAAAAACTGTATTACTCTATGGTACCCATCCTAAAGGTAACCTGTTTAAGGGATACTAAGCCTAGTACGGACAATCTGTTAGCTCCCTTCCTTTGATAAAACCTTGAATCAGGCTTGCCAAGGTCTTGGGTAGCCAGCTGAATAAGAGGGGTTCATATGGGGCGGGGGGGGGGGATGTAGATCGCATGATCGGCGCTGTTCCATTTCCACATGTAACACATTAATGTCAGAGTACTGAGACCGTATTGTTGTGTATTATCGGTGTGTCAGGCCACTTTTGAGCAATCTAGAGATAAAGAAATATCTTGGCTCGATCAAGATGGTTTGATGCAACAGGCCCCATATTAGACCTTTGGCCTGGAATTCGAACCCAATACGTATTAATTTGCGGTCTAGTGTGCTGGGGGTATCGCGTCATCTTGTGCCATACAGCATACTCGCCGTATTTCATCATGTGCCATGCTCGCCACTCTTCATCATGTGCCATGCTCGCCACCCTTCATCATGTGCCATGCTCGCCACACTTCATCGTGTGCCATGCTCGCTACACTTCATCATGTGCCATGCCCGCCACACTTTATCATGTGCCATGCTTGCCACACTTCATCGTGTGCCATGCTCGCTACACTTCATCATGTGCCATGCCCGCCACACTTTATCATGTGCCATGCCCGCCATCCTTCATCATGTGCCATGCTCGCTGCACTTCATCATGTGCCATGCCCGCCACACTTCATCATGTGCCATGCTCGCCACACTTCATCGTGTGCCATGCTCGCTACACTTCATCATGTGCCATGCTCGCCACACTTCATCATGTGCCATGCTCGATACTTTATCATGTGCCATGCTCGCCACACTTCATCATGTGACATGCTCGCAGCACTTTATCATGTGCCATGCTCGCCACACTTCATCATGTGCCATGCTCGCTACTTTATCATGTGCCATGCTCGCCACACTTCATCATGTGCCATGCCCGCCACCCTTCATCATGTGCCATGCCCGCCACCCTTCATTATGTGACATGCTCGCAGCACTTTATCATGTGCCATGCCCGCCACCCTTCATCATGTGCCATGCCCGCCACCCTTCATCATGTGCCATGCCCGCCACCCTTCATTATGTGACATGCTCGCAGCACTTTATCATGTGCCATGCCCGCCACCCTTCATCATGTGCCATGCCCGCCACCCTTCATTATGTGACATGCTCGCAGCACTTTATCATGTGCCATGCTCGCCACCCTTCATCATGTGCCATGCCCGCCACACTTCATCGTGTGCCATGCTCGCTACACTTCATCATGTGCCATGCTCGCCACACTTCATCATGCGCCATGCTCGCTACTTTATCATGTGCCATGCTCGCCACACTTCCATCATGTGCCATGCCCGCCACCCTTCATCATGTGCCATGCCCGCCACCCTTCATCATGTGCCATGCCCGCCACCCTTCATTATGTGACATGCTCGCAGCACTTTATCATGTGCCATGCCCGCCAATTAAGCTTCTTCGTGTGCCATGCTCGCTACACTTCATCATGTGCCATGCTCGCCACACTTCATCGTATGCCATGCTCGCTACACTTCATCGTGTGCCATGCTCGCCACCCTTCATCATGTGCCATGCTCGCCACACTTCATCATGTGCCATGCTCGCCACACTTCAGCATGTGCCATTCCCGCTACACTTCATCATGTGCCATGCCCGCCACACTTCATCGTGTGCCATGCTCGCCACACTTAATCATGTGCCATGCTCGCCACACTTCATCCTGTGCCATGCTCGCCACACTTCATCATGTGCCATGCCCGCCACACTTCATCATGTGCCATGCCCGCCACACTTCATCATGTGCCATGCCCGCCACACTTCATCATGCGCCATGCCCGCCACACTTCATCATGTGCCATGCTCGCCACACTTTATCATGTGCCATGCCCGCCACACTTCATCATGTGCCATGCTCGCCACCCTTCATCATGTGCCATGCCCGCCACACTTCATCATGTGCCATGCCCGCCACACTTTATCATGTGCCATGCCCGCCACACTTCATTATGTGCCATGCTCGCAGCACTTCATCATGTGCCATGCCCGCCACACTTCATCATGCGCCATGCTCGCCACACTTCATCATGTGCCATGCCCGCCACCCTTCATCATGTGCCATGCCCGCCACACTTCATCATGCGCCATGCTCGCCACACTTCATCATGTGCCATGCCCGCCACACTTCATCATGCGCCATGCTCGCCACACTTCATCATGTGCCATGCCCGCCACACTTCATTATGTGCCATGCTCGCAGCACTTCATCATGTGCCATGCCCGCCACACTTCATCATGTGCCATGCTCGCCACCCTTCATCATGTGCCATGCTCGCTGCACTTCATCATGTGCCATGCCCGCCACACTTCATCATGTGCCATGCTCGCCACCCTTCATCATGTGCCATGCTCGCTGCACTTCATCATGTGCCATGCTCGCCACCCTTCATCATGTGCCATGCTCGCCACACTTCATCATGTGCCATGCCCGCCACCCTTCATCATGCACCATGCTCGCCACACTTCATGTGCCATGCCCGCCACCCTTCATCATGTGCCATGCCCGCCACACTTCATCATGTGCCATGCTCGCCATACCTATCATGTGCCATGCTCGCCATACTTCATCATGTGCCATGCTCGCCACACTTCATCATGTGCCATGCTCGCTACTTTATCATGTGCCATGCCCGCCACACTTCATCATGTGCCATGCTCGCTACTTTATCATGTGCCATGCCCGCCACCCTTCATCATGTGCCATGCTCGCCACACTTCATCATGTGCCATGCCCGCCACACTTCATCATGTGCCATGCCCGCCACACTTTATCATGTGCCATGCCCGCCACACTTCATTATGTGCCATGCTCGCCACCCTTCATCATGTGCCATGCTCGCTACTTTATCATGTGCCATGCTCGCCACACTTCATCATGTGCCATGCTCGCTACTTTATCATGTGCCATGCTCGCCACACTTCATCATGTGCCATGCTCGCCACACTTCATCATGTGCCATGATTAGATCGTAATAAACAACCAACGAGAAGGTACTTCATTAGCCCACTTTATTGCACTGCAGACACTGTCAAGACGCTTGCGATAATGTTGTGCTAACTTGAAATACCAACGTTAAAGAAAGCGTTATATTATATTATTCACTTCAAAAACATCATACAAATATGCGATTCAACGTTGCAAAGACAACAGCTTATAGAAAAGCTTGAGAAGAATAGGACTATTTACTACAATGACACTGCAGTACGGGGAACCATTAATAACGGCGGTGCAGCTAGTCAACAATCTCTTACATTCCTGCCAATATTGATATATATATATATATATAACTGTGTCTTAGATCTCGATATTCACTATAATATTAAAAAAGACGATATTGACAAGATCGTTATTGGCCGTCGAAGCTTCTTTGAAACACAAAAGTCTAAGGACCATAACATACAAATGTTCACAGCTATTCAGGAATGACCTTCTTAGAGCAGCATATTCACAATATAACCCCGCTGGAGCGGTATCCATAAATCGCACGTAGCTTATGCACGAAAGGAGCATTTTAATTGGTCGTAGCCTCACCAGCTCCTTGTGGTAGTGCTAATTTGCAAGAAATAATATTCCACATACTTTCAGCACTTTCTTAATTTAGAAAACCCATCTCTTCGGTGAGTACTTTTCTATTTTGAACCAAATAATCGCTCGACAAATGTTCCACTTGGCGCTAGGTAGATTTGCATAGTGTGGTTCATGAATACGACCCGTGAAAATGAAACTATAGTTAGGTTACCGTCACCCTCCAAAGCCTAAATTATGCTGGAGTATGAGTGCATATCATAAGGTGTCCAGGCCCGGATTTAAACGTATGACTTCGGGCCCTCTATGGGTTTGGATGTAATAGCTACGACAAACCCATACAGGGTATTACAGGGTGCCCTGAACAGGTTTCATGGGTTTGGATTGAAGAGCTAACACAAACCCATACAGGGTATTACAGGGTGCCCTCAACAGGTTTTATGGGTTTGGATTGAAGAGCTAACACAAACCCATACAGGGTATTACAGGGTGCCCTCTATGGGTTTTATGGGTTTGGATTGAAGAGCTAACACAAACCCATACATGGTATTACAGGGTGCCCTCTATGGGTTTTAGAGGTTTGGATGGAAGAGCTAACACAAACCCATACAGAGCGTCACAGGGTGCCCTCTATGGGTTAGGACAAACCCATACAGGGCACAAACTAGGCTTTCCTTATTGGTGTCTTTTCTGCGTGTTTTGTCATATGTTGTTTTAGATTCCCCTTCTGAGCGAAGGAAGCATCGCACAATTTGCACGCATAGGGTTTGTCCCCATTGTGCTTCCTCATGTGATGTTTCAGACTCGAAGTCTGCGCAAAGGCGGAGCCGCAGACTTCGCACACAAATGGTTTCTCTCCAGTGTGAATTCTCGTGTGCTCTGTTAGATTCCCAAGCTGCCTGAAAGTGGCGTAACATATTTTACAGACGTAGGGCTTTTCTCCAGTGTGCGTCCTCATATGCCTCTTGAGGTTACCTTTAAGGGACACATTGCAGATGTTGCAGATGTACGGCCTCTCCCCAGTGTGTATTTTAGTGTGCTCCTTCAAACCACTACGCCTCGCGAATGATTTAGAACAGACCGTGCAAGCATAAGGGGTCTCTCCGGTATGCGTTTTCGTGTGCTGTATGAGCCAATACTTTTCGAAGAAGGAAGCAGCACAGTGTTCACACTTAAAGCGTTTTTCCCCAGTGTGCCTCCTCACATGGCGCCTCAATGTCGCATTGGTAGGATATTCAGCAGAGCAGAATTCGCATATGAACCGTTTCCTTACACTATTCGAACCAGTTTCTGGGTGCGCTTGCTTTAAATGCCTATCCAGGTGATAAGTCCTTGTGAAGAAAGCAGGACAGAAATTGCACCTGGCGGCATTTTCGTTACAATGCAGTTTCTTTATGTGAGTTTTCAGACGATCATTCAGAGCAAAGGCAGCACCGCAGGTATCGCACACATAGGGTCTCTCTCCAGTGTGTGTTGTAAGGTGACTCCTGAGTATCGATCTCTGTGTGAAGCATTTTGAACAGACCTTACACACATAAGGTTTCTCTCCAGTGTGCGTCCTTCCATGCACAGTAAGATGAGTCTTGGTTATGAAGGCCGCAGTGCAGACCTTGCATTTATATGGTTTCTCTCCAGTATGCAGCTTCGTGTGGTTCACTAGATGCACCTTTTGTGAGAATGACCGCGAGCAGGTATCACACACAAAGGGCCGTTCACCAGTGTGGGTCTTCAGGTGTTGTTTCAGATTACCACTTTGTGTGAAAGCTGCAGAACAAATTTCGCAAATGAAGGGTCTTTCTGTAGTACTCATTTTCTTACCGATTTTGTACAACAGAGTATTAGAAGAAATGCTGCCTAACGTCTGTCATCCAACACATATCCTTCGTTCTCTCCAGGACAGAAGCTGCACAGGCTTTTCATAACAAGGATTTCTTGCCACTGCACAAGATGCCTGGACACCATTGATTACAATCCTTGTCCTCTCACAGGGTCCATGGCTGAGTCATTCTATTTCAGATGTTAGAGTTTGCATATTTTGATTTCTAACCTCAACACCAATCCGTGTGTGATTTAAACACCAGATCCAGTTCCAGATATCCCTCTGTAAAAAATGAATAATAGATATTAAAAAAATATGCCAAAACTTAAATGGATAACGTTTATAGAAATAATTATTTAATTAAATCTTACCTGTGAAGGCGCCACGAGAGCATTGATACTACTTGACAATCTGCAAAGATCTACTTTCAAGCACACAAGGAAACCAGATAATTATTTTTCTGATTTTGACAATAGATAGAATTTTTTTCTTCACAATTTTAAGCATTCTCAATGTTTACCTATTTCCCGATCAATGATATATTCGTCCGTCATCAACGGCTTCGCTCTCTGCAGCTTAAAATTTTCCGTGGCTGGTGCAGCAGCTAGTGTGTCTGGATGCCAGGGTCAAAGTGTAGGACTATGCTTAAGGCAATTAGAGCCCATCTCCGAAACCTAGAAGCTACCTGGCACAGCTTCTAGATTTCAGAGGTGGAACTAGGCAGGTCTGTACAGCCTACACTACACCAGTTAAAGCCCACCCTAGCCTGAAAACAAGATGTTACTGTTCACATGTTGTTTTCACTGTATTAGTGCATATCTTGTCTGCAGTCTACTTCAGTAAAGCACTGATATTAAGAACAAGGTTTGTAGATTGCAAAATAGTAAATATTTTACGCAGTAAATTACATAATTTATGCAGGGAGCTTTCAAAGCAGACTCTACATCGAAACATATTATACTATTAAAGACCTCCACCTTGGTGGTCGTCTTAATGTCAGAGCTATATCTGTTTAAAGTCAAATTAATTAATGCTTTTAATTTATTAACACTGTTTTGGGCTGATCTTTTCATTAAAATTTGAGTGCTCGCATATTTACAGACAGGCTACAGGACCCAGAGAACCAATCAATTCAATCAGACTTCCTTTCTGTTGCAATCTATTCTTCTTGAAATATTCAAAGTAATATTACATATATCTATTACATATGATAAAGCTCCATGGACCACAAATGTCCGCCATTAAAGAAACTAAAAGGAAGAGCATGCATGAAGTGTTTTCTAAGATCTAGCAATGGTTGCTATTGGGTGCAATTGAGACAATGGAAAAAGTAGATGTCATAATAGGCACATGCTTGTACTTTCAGACTTTTAGCTTATTTTCCGGGCAGACATTTATGGAGCTTCATCATGTGCTTATTTCTTTCGATAAGCTTACAGAAATAAATTATTGCTACAATACAGAAAGGAGAGTAAGCTTTCATTGATTGGTCAGATCGATTAGTCTCTGTTCCTGCAGCCTGTCTGTACCTTCCCGAGCTCACTCAGTTTTAATCAAAAATATAGGTAAAAAACAGTATGAAATGCATTAGGCCTAATGACTTTGAGAGATTGTTATGTGCTCATAACCCTATATCTTACATGTAAATTTAAAGTTGCTTATCAAACTCTTTCTGGCCAAAACTAAATAGGTCAAAATACAAACAACAATCAGTCCTTGCAGACTAACAGTTATACCATGATTATTAGGCCCAGTGTGCAGCCATCTTTAGCCAATTTATACTCTATCTAATTATTATAAAAAATATTTTCAACATATTTATGGTAAATTCAACACTGTTCTTCTTCGACTCGGTAGGTTTAAATTGTATGATCAAATCTTACAATATCTTAGTGAAATGACCCCCTGGTGCCTTATCAGGTTGTAATTAGTTATGACATGTGAAACTGAAAGCCTTGGGCATCCTGGCACTCGCTGCCAGGCGGCGTTTGTTGACGTCCGGCGAGCGGCGGAGCATTCAAAACGAAGCAAGAGGTGACAAAAATCGCCCGGATTACAAGAAAATACACTACCGACCAAAGAAATGACTGTCCGATGAAAGTCATAAAAGCTTCAGGAATCTAATGGAGCAACTTTACAGGTAAGCACTGCATAGTTATTCTGTTAGGACCTTCAACTTGAGCCACTGGTCCGCGATTTTTAATTTTAGGCCTGGTGAGCGGCATGGCTCTCACCCTTGCTCAGTTTTACGGGCATGGTAAGAGAGGCATTAGTACCAGGGCTAGGTCTCTAGGTCCTGCAGCCTATCTATAAATTTCGGAGCGCTTACTCCCATTTCAAGGACAATATCGGTCAAAAACAGTCAGCGCATTTATTTATTCTCAACCTGTTGAAGGTTTAATGTTTATATTTAGCTGTTTTGAAGAATCTTTAACGTAAACTTGTTGAGGATAAAAAAATGTGTTTACTGTGTGTTGGGGTTTTCGTTGAATATGTTGACGTCATAATGTAAACCAATGTGTCAACAAGGTTGAACTTGTTGACGAAGTTGAAGTAAGCTTAAACTTAGTAAGGTTTCATATTTGTTAAGAATAAAAAAATGCGCTTGAGCAGGTTTACGTTTAAGGTTTATTTAAACTTAAACCTGTTGAGAGTAAACAAATGCGCTCAGTGACTAATCTGTTCGTGTCAACGGCATATGAATTTGTTTATTTGAGTACGAAACAGCCTAACACTAGACTAAAGTCAAAGTCATAAATGTCGTAGACTCACGTTTCGGCCCATATTTTCCGTGAATTTGGCTCGATCGCTCTAAAAATCCCTGACCTGACAAAGCAACCCTGTGCAATTTTAATGGTACCAAACTTACGTGCGTACTGCGAGGTTATCCTTTTTTAAGACACAAACAATATTTCTCCGTGCTGACACTCCATTGGCACGAAACGCAGTTTCGTAAACATACTAAAGCACACGTCATAAAATGACGTAGTTGCTATGGGGCCGAATATGCTCTGAGCTATATTTGCACCAGCCACGTGCGCCATGGCAACAGCCTTTTATTGTCTGTGATTTAGTCTATTTGTCACAAAGTGTCGGCTGCCAATGGAGTGTCAGCATGGAGAAATATTGTTTGTGTCTTAAAAAAGGATTAGCTCACAGTATACACGTAAGTTTGGTATCATCAAAATTGCACAGGGTTGCTTTGTCAGGTCAGGGATTTTTAGAGCGATTGCGCCAAATTCGCGGAAAATATGGGCCGAAACGTGAGTCTACGGCATTTATGACTTTGACTTTAGTAAGCTTAACAGTGAGCTGGTGAGCTGGTGAGTAACAGCCTTAAACAGGGAAACAGTGGATAAGTAACCAGGCCCTACTTGATTGACATAATTTTCAACATCCTAGATCAAGATGCTTGTGCTCACCCCCATGAGTTTGACCGCCACTCAAACTTTAACAGCTTAGTCCAGTCTAGCGCCACACTGGCCAACAAATTTACTCACTTTACCAGTGTTTACAGGTCGGTTTGGGGTTTTCTTGGCATCAACTACAACGATGGCGACCTTCACCTTCCACTACACCCGCCAAACATTCTTATCTTCGTTTTCATTGGTTTAGTAGGCCATGTGACTCGTCAACTGACCAATCATAGTGTGTGGAACAAGGCCGCCTTCTCCCCGCCATATTCCTCGTGTGACAGCGCAGTGTGCTGTGTCTATTGTTCAAATTATCGTGGTAAGCAATTCTGAACGTGGTTTCTTGTTGAATTCACTTCATTTCTTATCTTTGAATCTTCGACGAGTGTTTGAGTAAGTTTTTACGTATGAATTAAGGCTGTGGTGCACCATAGCAAACCATTGATATTGTGTTTTGCAATCGGCAACGTGCTTTTCGAATTTCGAGCTGAGAAAATTCCAAAGTTCCATGGCCGAAACCTACACCGTTAATAATTACTACAACCTAACGTGTACAATATTGTTGGGCTATGACAGGCTTTCAAAGCTTTACCCTAAATTAGGTCTGATTGTGTAAGTAAAACAAATGCCATGCAGAATGGCCGAATGGCGGGTGCGCCCACTACGACCGCGGGACATGTGTCCTGTTGACCGCGTTGGGGGGGGTGGGGGGGACTGCCTGGTGGGGTTGGGGGTTGGGACCGCGGGTCAACCTCAGGTGGAGTTGGGGCTCATGTTGGCGCAAGTGCCCCCAGGCAAGCCCGCTTTTCTAGGGGCACAACGGTATCCATGCTAAGTTCTTTAGACGCCAGTCGGGAATCGACTGTAGCTTTAAAGTTACTATTACAACAAAAAATAAACATTCATTGTGATCCAAATCTGGCGGAGAAAAAACGTGTGTACAGTGACGTTGATGTGCTGGTGACGTAACACGCATGAAGTAATCTCCGCCAGGGCCAGCGCCAACGACTAACTTTCGTTATTGGCCAGGATTCGCGACTGGCAGCGCCTCCTTGAGGCAGAGTGTTATACAGTGTTTACAGCTGTTCCAACAGCCGCGGCGCCTCACGTGATCTGACAGAACACCCCAGCCGCAAAATTTGTTGAAATAGTAACTTTAATCATAATGTGTACGCGTACAATCATAGTTCACATACTCTATATACCTTGTTCTATCTTCTGACATCAAGAAAGTGTCTCAATACTAGTTGTTTCGGTTATATTTTCACGAAGAAATGTCAGAGCATACGTCTTTTCCCGACCAACCGCCATGCGTATGCAGCGCCACCTGGCGAGTCCCGTCACCATTTGAATCATTTGTAGCCTGGGTCCCAGACTTTGTAATCGTGAATTACCTGTGACAGAGGGCGCTGCCGTTGTCCTTAAGTTTAAACTGAGCGTCTGACAACGCCTTCTAGCGGAGAATCGTATGCTAACAGAGCAGGGAACCAAGTTGCATTCACAGGTACCGGCATCCGCCCAAAACAAATATGGCGGATGGTTGGTCGGGAAAAGTTGTGTGCTCCAACATTTTTTCGCGAAAATATAACCGAAACAACATAGTGTTGAACACTTTCTTGATGTCAGAAAATAGATCACTTGGTATATAGAATACGTAAGCACTATGATTGTATGCGCACACATTATGATAAAAGCTACAGTCGATTCCCGACTGGCGTCTAAAGAACTTCGCATGGATACCGTTGTGCCCCTAGAAAGCGGGCTTGCCTGGGGGCACTTGCGCCAAGGGCTCATGGTGTCAGGGATGGTATGCATCGTTGGTGGCGTACAGCTTTAATAAATAATACAACTGCACCGATCGAGTGAATAGTGGCGCAGCGCACAACATCTTAAGGGTGATGTCGCTAGATATTACATCAATATTGCAAAACCAATTATCAAATTCAAGGAAAACCTTTCTTTCGGATTGATTCAACTTCTCAGATATAGTTAGGTCCATAGATGTAACTTAGTCCGCTCCGATATAGGTCCAGTCGCGGAACTTTGTTACATCTCCTAGCAATCTCTTTCCATTAGCAGAATCCCGCCAGAAATCTCTGCGGGCTTTACACAGTCATAAAACTACTTTTTCACCTCGATATTTAGCAATGAACTACATATTTACATAAAGTAACCTATTCTCTGTTGATTTGTTACCAATCTGGGATATGATGTTGCTTGATGCTTGTGTTTTGATAACTTTTCCCTCTGCTGTGTGATTTCTGAGCTTTTTTGGCTGCCGCAGGCCCCATGTTTTGATTGGGGTTCACGCGTACCGGAAGAAATAATCGTTGGCCGCGCGCACATTTTTGGTTGGGAAATGTAAAGTACGGATTTTACATCACATCAAACAGCATGTTATGGTAGTTTAACGGGCGTTTGTTTCAAATGGTCCGACTTTACCAGATCAATGACATTGTTGCATTAAAATCTTTGAAAGCATAACCTAAGTGGAAGTTCGTTCAGCGTTCCATTGATGTTTAATTTGCATTCAAGACCATCTCCCCGAGCAAATGACAGCGGGAGGGGTGTGGATCTCAAAATATTTTAAACCGTCAGCAACTCGCCGGGTGGGGGGGGGGGGGGGGGGAGGCCTCATATACAAAGTTGGTGGGAGGGTTCCGTGGGGTGCCTTGATGCCTGAGTGAGTGGATATTTATGATGAAAAAGATATCCCTATAGCTATAGAGCCGATGTTTAAAAACTTCTCACGGGGGTGGGGGTAGCTCTGAAAATGTGCGTTCATAGACGGGTCGCCGCAAAAGATTAAAACGCCCTGACCGAGCGAATTTTGATGGTAAAACCTTGACCGAGCGGATGGGTGGGGGGGGTGGGCTTTACCGTGGACCCTTCCCACCCCAAACCGAACAATGAATTAGGTACCCCCCCCTCCCAGAGCCCAGCGGCGGCCCTGGCCCCGGCCCGTCACGGTGACAGTGAAGCATGCACGGGCCAATGCGAGGAGTGCATAATTTCAGCTTCTGCCGTACGCCGAAGTTACGCTTGTCAGTCTCCCGGGAGGGGGGAGGGGGTAGTTTTCATCAAAATACACCTTCAGAAATAAAATATTTCTAAAAAAAAGTAAATCCACATAACCCACATTTCATATGTAAACCAACATTAGAAGAGAACGTCTGGAAATTTTGGTTACATTTGGGTGGGTACCCCATCAACCCCCTCCATACTATTCATCACGCTGGGGACCCCGCGGCACGAAACCAGCAAGGAGTCTCTTTCAGTTGCGGCGAGCACACAATTTGTATGTTAGGGCGCACCGCTTCTCGGCAGGAAGTGCAACTGCAAACATGGCAGACCTTGATTCGTTTTCGGTTGTTACTGGTGCAAAGTTGTTGTTTCTCGCGCTCCAGAACGTCTAACAACAATTCTACCGCACAAAATTAGACGCTAATACCTTTTCCTGCAAGTTATATTGGTAAGAGAGCACTGTACAATGTGTAGATTCACTTAAGCGATGCAAAATGTCCCAGGTGTTGTCGTCGCTACGCTCTGCTAATGAGCGGGGTGTGCTTGGAAGCAAGATGCTGTTGGCGGTAGCCACAGCGGCTTGCTTGCAGGACTAAGATATAGTTAGCCCTGAAGAACCCAGGCATCGCTACCGCTCAGCCAGGGTCCTGAAGTGCAGCCTGCAAATCCTCAGCGATTTGAAACCGCTCCACTTTAATCACTTTGTGGGTGAATACCACGTCCAATCCTTATTATATTTGAATTCTACATACCTTAAACTATCTATTTACGTATAGTTTATTTCTTTAAAGAACTGCTGATGTCCACAATACCGGCGATATTCTGCATAGCTGGTTAGTTGGCTGGACATGGCTCCACTCTCCCTTCCGTCTCCCATTGACGCGATATGACCAAAAGTGGTTAAAGCATCCTGAATAACCAACCAACCAACGAGATTGCATCACCTGTAGGGTGAAAAGACGTAAAATGTAAAATCCAGATTATGTCTTCGGTCTACTACAATGGCCTTGACCTTAATAATTGACTTGACTGACTTTATTTGTGACATATTGAGCCCCTCAGATCCAGATTTGTCACCTTAGATACAGATTGACCACTCAGATCTATATTTGGCATATTTGATACCTCAGATCCATATTGACCCCTCAGATCCGGCAGCTCTGAAACTGTCGCTATAGTGCGCATCCTCTCAATTGTTGGCCCCATCCCAAAAGTAAAATCATTCTTTAGTTTCTCCCAGGCTCAACGATCTAACTCGGTGGACAGCTAAAGCCAAACTGCCCATTTATTTAGTTTCAGTCTACATTTCTAGTTTCTACATCCCTACCATGCACATTAGTTTCATAGCAACCAAGTGAATCATCCCACCACCCCAGCTTGAACCCCCTCCCCTGCCCCACCCTCAATAATAGTATGCCTACACTGGCACCGAAGTCAGTTGAGATTCTCTGGTCAATCATGACAACATTTTGTATCTTGTCATTCTTCACCAGGGGCTTTTGCCAGTTGACTTTATGATTGTCCATGACGCACTGTACAAACGTCACCAAGCGAATGGGTTTGTTTTGATGACTGGATGCACTATTTTTTCACTGGGAAGACCAGGTGGTGGATGAAACAATAAAGGATATTGAGATAATTACAGAGACTAGGACCAAAATAACAAGCTACGGGTAAGCACCTGTAAGGTATTTTAGGTTGAAAAAGGATGTTTTATTTGTTAAACCAGTTTATTTCTTTGGGGTTGCAGGCATACAGAAAGAAGTACTTCTTTCACAATTATGGACCAAGCCAGGTAATCTTTTTTCTTAGATGTTTTTAAATATATAACTTGTAGTATTTGCAAATGTAAAGGTTTTATTTTGTGCTTGATATGTAGTTCAATCAGTATTTAAGTAAGCTAAGCATTACCAGTTGTATTGCATAGTGCTGAATAGGTAACTTCTTTGGAATATTTGTTATTGTGATCCTTTTCATTTGCTGATTAATGAACCCGAAAAATAAGAATTTTTACATTTTGATACTATAGCAAAGCTGCAGAGGTGGAGGTGGAGGATGATGTAGAAGAGATTGAGGCCGATGAACAAGGCCAAGGTACAGTACTGTATTATATTATACCGGTACTCATTTTATCATCAGTAAATACTTGTTATATCTTTTTTTTAAACTTTACTGTCTACATTTTATCATGGCATTAACTTTTTCGACAAAATTTAAACAGGCAAGCTAGCGGGGCAACCGGAACTACCGGTATATAAGCCGATCAGGCTATTTTCAAAAGTGGGCAATCAGAAGTAGGTGGCTCTACTGACTGAGCTACCATACAGACTGAAATGTACTGCAGACCATTCACATATACTGCCCAACTCTTGTTAAATATGATGTGATTTCACCAGTGGGCATAATGTGTGGACTAAATGTTTGATGCTTTAGTGTGATATTAGAATGGTGTGAGGACCGTTTTGCAGGAGACACTGGTAGTGCTGCAGTGGAAATCACCACCCAGCTCATGAAAAATCCAGAAGTGTTAGCTGCTATCCAGGACAAACTCGGCAGCATCGTTGGCACACCCTCTGGTTATATACAAAGGTTGATAATTTCATAATTTTATGAAATCACATGTCACTTTCATACATTATCGGTATGATTAACATACCTCCATTCATTTAATGTTCACTGTAATATTTTGTCACAGAAATTGTGTGTACTCCATGTCACAGAAAACGATGCATTATTATTTATACCTGGTACAATAAGGAAAACTGTATACATGTATTGTCATACCAAGGTATCAAGTGTTTTGATTTGTGGCTGTTTATGTACCTGTCTCAGTTTGCCACACCAGTCTCCACTTTGCCTTAACTTTCATCCCTGGCTAAGTGTACATTGTGTATGTCTGCATTATGTGCTAGCTGTGTATAACTTCATTATGCATCATATGCTAACTCTTCTATGTCTGCACTATCTGCTAGCTGCATGTCAAGTTTGATGATATATAGTAACTGGATATGTCTAAGTTATACATTATTGTTTCCAGCCTTCCAAAAGTGGTGAAGAGACGACTGAAAGCTCTGAAGAAACTACAGTTCAAGATGATTGAAATTGAATCTAAATTCTATGAAGATGTCCATGCGTTAGAATGCAAATATGCTGCTCAGTATACACCTTTGTTTGATAGGGTAAGGACGCTAAGTAGGCGAACAAGGTCTGTGAACTGGGATGTGTAGACCATTTATCATATGGCTAAGAGCTGTACAAAGGGCTACAAAATAACAATAGCTAACCACTGATATCCACATCGATAAAACCAAGTAAATCTTGAAAATTGTAATGTGGCTCCTCGCGGGTTACTGATGGAAGTGCAGTTCTTATCAATATTAGGTATCGATCTGAGGCCTGTTGTGTAATCATATATATGGGTAAAGAAAGCGTCTGCGAGTATACATACGGGGCTTTTTTGATGAACATAGCAAAATATTCCATTACATTAGATTAATGCGACTCCACCTTTTTTCATACTTGTCTAGTTGCTGCTTTCCTATAAGCATTTTATGTATTTCCAACATAATATGGTACCTTAAGACGACCTTAAATATGAAAGCTGACAGGGGCCGCCTTACACTAATGTTTATGAATATAGTTTTCCAAGTTTCTGTCAACAAGAAAACAGTTATTGAGCGTGTAATCTGCCGCGATATCTCCAATTTATGTTAATGGACGTTTTCAGCGACATTAAATTTCGACCAAAAGAAAAAATAGTCCCAGAATGTTCTTACCAATTGGTATTATACTTCTATTTCTTTACCTTTTTCGCTTACAGAGAAGAGAAGTGACTAATGGCGCTGTTGAACCGACAGACTCTGACTGTGATTGGCCCAGTGAAGAGGAAGATGAAGAGGACGAATTGGCAGTAAGCGAACCTTCGAACTCTACACCCTGTTTCTCCCAGTGTAATTGTTGTCCTATCTAACACCCATATACTACTGGTGTTCTCTTAACTTTGAGCAAGAAAAGAATTAAGTGTAACATAACTAATGCAACAAATAATCAACTCAAACCTTTAATTAGTAAATCGTTGCTAATATTGTCTTTAGGAATCACCTAAACTCTCAACTAGTCAACAGGATTTACATGTTAGCAATGCTAAGCTGGTGAATGGTTATTATTTTCACCGGGGGGGGGGGGGGGGGGGTAACTGCCATGTCTCATCAGAAGGTAACTTGATCAATATTGATGTCATTGAAATGTTTCCTATAGTTCCTTTCTTCCTGGCTCAATTTATGAAATGAACCATTACATCCTCTGAATTTAGTCCTGACCTTATTTGCAGTAACCTTAGCGCCCTGCCGCTGATATCTTTTTGATACTTGTGACTTTTATTTTGTTTTGACTTTGTATAGGATGACTTTCAGAGCAAAGCCAAAGTAGAGGAGGTAGATGAAACTAAGGAGAAACAGGACAAAGAAAATTCTGAGAAAAAAGAAGGTATGTGTGTATAATTATGTTGGTGCTTCTTACATGTGACATGACAAAGAATTCGACAAAGAGCTGAAAACCATGAAGGTACTGGTGTATAATCTTTCCTGTTGCACTCTTACCTGTTTCAGATCTTGTGACGCTTATAAGGTACATATATACCTACCGGTATATTTCACCAGTAGCTGCAGTAATACACTGATTGTTGTGATAACTGATGCTGCTACGAATTAAGTGTTACAACTGGAGGCCGATAATACATATACGCATATCTTGTGTATGTTTCCAGATGAAAATGCCACCGGCGTTCCAGAGTTTTGGTTAACTATATTCAAGAATGTAGAAATGTTGGCTGACATGGTCCAGGTAAGTCTATGGGTTTCGCTGTGACCATTGCTAGATAGGTACCGTAATGCAGTTGTCATACCTGGCCATCAGTAGTCTCGAAGGGAGGGGGCACAGATACTTGGAACTTCCTCCCTAACTTTCATGCCGTCCTGGCCAACGGTACTTCGTGTCACATGTAGTGATAAATGAAAATGTTATATATGGTACAATTTGGCTCTCCCCATTGTCATGATTATTTGGCATTGCGCTTTGCTGAGTGCTCTTGAAAGTAATGTTGTTTGATGCGAATACAAACCGACGTTTACTCTCCTAAGCTGATGTGAATTATAACTGGTGTCTTGCAGGAACATGATGAACCCATTCTGAAGCATTTACAAGATATTAAAGTCCAGTTTTCCCAGTCCAACCCTGTGGTAAGTTGTATCTTTAATGGTCTTATGTCGTTCATGAATGTATTAATGTCGCTGTTGGGTTTTTTTTTCGTCAAATAATTCGCTAAATAATGCTTCTAACCATTAACTATGCACTGGTCCCACTGTTTCCTACTTAAGGGCAGGTCTCCACCTCCCTAAACTGTTGACAATCCTGGCCCAAGACACCAATTTATACATTTATACGCACAATTCAGAAAAAACATTCATGTTATTTGCCAAATTTGTAAGATATTCATTAGAGCTAGGTATGCATCTATGTAAGAAATATCATGCGATTTCTGTTTTTTTTTATCATTTCCAGGGTTTCACATTAGAATTTTGCTTTTCTGCCAACGAGTACTTCTCCAATTCTGTACTAACCAAGGAGTACATAATGCGATCTGAGGCGGACCCAGCGGACCCTTTCAGCTACGAAGGCCCAGAAATTATCAAGTGCAAGGGGTGCGTGTTCCCGAGAGACTATTCTCACATATTATCATCCATTAATGGCAAAAAACACCTGAGTAATATTGAGTATTTCTTTGGCGATGGCCAATCGACGAATCCTAAATGTACAGAGGACAAAAGCCCGAAAGTTTGCAGTCACAGTAATACATAGAAATCTTTTCTATATGGATAATGAACAGGTGCACAGTTGACTGGAACAAGGGCAAGAATGTGACTGTGAAAGTGATCAAGAAGACACAGAAACACAAAGGTCGAGGCACCAAGAGGACAGTGACCAAGACTGTGCAGAACGACTCCTTCTTCAACTTCTTCAATCCACCGGAAGGTAAGCCCTAGCCCCCCAGTCCCCTGTTGCCTCGACCCACACCTCTCTGACCTGTAACGGTTTATGTAACACTGGTATCTTCTCGTATATTCAATATCCAAATCTCATGATTATGTATCTGTATTTTACCCGAAAGGATGTGAGTTTTTATAATCTAGTAGATGCGGAGGAGTGATGGTTTATTGTCTGTCTTGTTATGCCTCAGGTATTCACATCATCATCGTTATGGTTTTGTACAAATTTGCTGGACTTGTAAAGCGTGTTTTAGACTCCTGTAATGCTAGTGTTTTGTGTTTCTGTTGCAGTACCAGAGAGCGAAGAAGCTGTAAGTATACGCAGAAGTACATCATTTTGTATCATTATGTCCATACACATAACACATGATCATAATTCCCAGTAGGCTGTCTTAAATCACAAGTTTGTTCATTAGCAAGTGACGGTTGTACTAGAACAACGAGCCAACTTTGTGAAATCATCGTCTGCGGCTTGACCTTGAGTTTATCTGGTGACACTCTCCACCGACAGGACGAGGAGACCGAGGCGCTCCTGGCGGCAGACTTTGAGATCGGCCACTTTATTCGAGAGCGGATTGTGCCCCGTGCGGTGCTGTACTTCACTGGGGAGGCGCTGGATGACGACGATGATGTGAGTCCTAATACCGAGTACATGTAGTCTCCTATACCGAGTACATGTAGTCTCCTATACCGAGTACATGTAGTCTCCTATACCGAGTACATGTAGTCTCCTATACCGAGTACATGTAGTCTCCTATACCGAGTACATGTAGTCTCCTATACCGAGTACATGTAGTCTTCTATACCGAGTACATGTAGTCTCCTATACCGAGTACATCTCCTATACCGAGTACATGTAGTCTCCTATACCGAGTACATGTAGTCTCCTATACCGAGTACATGTAGTCTCCTATACCGAGTACATGTAGTCTTCTATACCGAGTACATGTAGTCTCCTATACCGAGTACATCTCCTATACCGAGTACATGTAGTCTCCTATACCGAGTACATGTAGGCTCCTATACCGAGTACATGTAGTCTCCTATACCGAGTACATGTAGTCTCCTATACCGAGTGCATGTAGTCTCCTATACCGAGTACATGTAGTCTTCTATACCGAGTACATGTAGTCTCCTATACCGAGTACATGTAGTCTCCTATACCGAGTACATGTAGTCTCCTATACCGAGTACATGTAGTCTCCTATACCGAGTACATGTAGTCTCCTATACCGAGTACATGTAGGCTCCTATACCGAGTACATGTAGTCTCCTATACCGAGTACATGTAGTCTCCTATACCGAGTACATGTAGTCTCCTATACCGAGTACATGTAGTCTCCTATACCGAGTACATGTAGTCTCCTATACCGAGTACATGTAGTCTCCTATACCGAGTACATGTAGTCTCCTATACCGAGTACATGTAGTCTCCTATACCGAGTACATGTAGTCTCCTATACCGAGTACATGTAGTCTCCTATACCGAGTACATGTAGTCTCCTATACCGAGTACATGTAGCCTCCTATACCGAGTACATGTAATGTCCTATACCGAGTACATGTAGTCTCCTATACCGAGTACATTTAGTCTCCTATACCGAGTACATTTAGTCTCCTATACCGAGTACATGTAGTCTCCTATACCGAGTACATGTAGTCTCCTATACCGAGTACATCTCCTATACCGAGTACATGTAATGTCCTATACCGAGTACATGTAGTCTCCTATACCGAGTACATTTAGTCTCCTATACCGAGTACATGTAGTCTCCTATACCGAGTACATGTAGTCTCCTATACCGAGTACATGTAGCCTCCTATACCGAGTACATGTAGCCTCCTATACCGAGTACATGTAGTCTCCTATACCGAGTACATTTAGTCTCCTATACCGAGTACATGTAGCCTCCTATACCGAGTACATGTAGTCTCCTATACCGAGTACATGTAGTCTCCTATACCGAGTACATGTAGTCTCCTATACCGAGTACATGTAGTCTCCTATACCGAGTACATGTAGCCTCCTATACCGAGTACATGTAGTCTCCTATACCGAGTACATGTAGCCTCCTATACCGAGTACATGTAGTCTCCTATACAGAGTACATGTAGCCTCCTATACCGAGTACATGTAATGTCCTATACCGAGTACATGTAGTCTCCTATACCGAGTACATTTAGTCTCCTATACCGAGTACATGTAGCCTCCTATACCGAGTACATGTAGTCTCCTATACCGAGTACATGTAGTCTCCTATACCGAGTACATTTAGTCTCCTATACCGAGTACATGTAGTCTCCTATACCGAGTACATGTAGCCTCCTATACCGAGTACATGTAGTCTCCTATACCGAGTACATGTAGTCTCCTATACCGAGTACATGTAGTCTCCTATACCGAGTACATCTCCTATACCGAGTACATTTAGTCTCCTATACCGAGTACATCTCCTATACAGAGTACATGTAGTCTCCTATACCGAGTACATGTAGTCTCCTATACCGAGTACATGTAGTCTCCTATACCGAGTACATGTAGCCTCCTATACCGAGTACATGTAGTCTCCTATACCGAGTACATGTAGTCTCCTATACCGAGTACATGTAGTCTCCTATACCGAGTACATCTCCTATACCGAGTACATTTAGTCTCCTATACCGAGTACATCTCCTATACCGAGTACATGTAGTCTCCTATACCGAGTACATGTAGGCTCCTATACCGAGTACATGTAGTCTCCTATACCGAGTACATGTAGGCTCCTATACCGAGTACATGTAGTCTCCTATACCGAGTACATGTAGCCTCCTATACCGAGTACATTTAGTCTCCTATACCGAGTACATGTAGTCTCCTATACCGAGTACATGTAGCCTCCTATACCGAGTACATGTAGTCTCCTATACCGAGTACATGTAGGCTCCTATACCGAGTACATGTAGTCTCCTATACCGAGTACATGTAGCCTCCTATACCGAGTACATTTAGTCTCCTATACCGAGTACATGTAGTCTCCTATACCGAGTACATGTAGTCTCCTATACCGAGTGCATGTAGTCTCCTATACCGAGTACATGTAGCCTCCTATACCGAGTACATGTAGTCTCCTATACCGAGTACATGTAGTCTCCTATACCGAGTACATGTAGTCTCCTATACCGAGTGCATGTAGTCTCCTATACCGAGTACATGTAGTCTCCTATACCGAGTACATGTAGTCTCCTATACCGAGTACATGTAGTCTCCTATACCGAGTGCATGTAGTCTCCTATACCGAGTACATGTAGTCTCCTATACCGAGTACATTTAGTCTCCTATACCGAGTACATGTAGTCTCCTATACCGAGTACATGTAGTCTCCTATACCGAGTGCATGTAGTCTCCTATACCGAGTACATGTAGTCTCCTATACCGAGTACATTTAGTCTCCTATACCGAGTACATGTAGTCTCCTATACCGAGTACATGTAGTCTCCTATACCGAGTACATGTAGTCTCCTATACCGAGTACATGTAGTCTCCTATACCGAGTACATGTAGTCTCCTATACCGAGTACATGTAGGCTCCTATACCGAGTACATGTAGTCTCCTATACCGAGTACATGTAGGCTCCTATACCGAGTACATGTAGTCTCCTATACCGAGTACATGTAGTCTCCTATACCGAGTACATGTAGTCTCCTATACCGAGTACATGTAGTCTCCTATACCGAGTACATGTAGGCTCCTATACCGAGTACATGTAGTCTCCTATACCGAGTACATGTAGTCTCCTATACCGAGTACATCTCCTATACCGAGTACATGTAGTCTCCTATACCGAGTACATGTAGTCTCCTATACCGAGTACATCTCCTATACCGAGTACATGTAGTCTCCTATACCGAGTACATGTAGTCTCCTATAATGAGTACATGTAGCCTCCTATACCGAGTACATGTAGTCTCCTATACCGAGTACATGTAGTCTCCTATACCGAGTACATGTAGTCTCCTATACCGAGTACATGTAGGCTCCTATACCGAGTACATGTAGTCTCCTATACCGAGTACATGTAGTCTCCTATACCGAGTACATGTAGTCTCCTATACCGAGTACATGTAGTCTCCTATACCGAGTACATGTAGGCTCCTATACCGAGTACATGTAGGCTCCTATACCGAGTACATGTAGCCTCCTATACCGAGTAAATTTTTTTTTTTTTAGTCTCCTTTACCGAGTACATGTAGTCTCCTATACCGAGTACATTTAGTCTCCTATACCGAGTACATGTAGTCTCCTATACCGAGTACATGTAATGTCCTATACCGAGTACATCTCCTATACCGAGTACATGTAGTCTCCTATACCGAGTACATGTAATGTCCTATACCGAGTACATCTCCTATACCGAGTACATGTAATCTCCTATACCGAGTACATCTCCTATGCCGAGTACATCTCCTATACAGAGTACATGTAGTCTCCTATACCGAATACATGTATTCTCCTATACCGAGTACATGTAGTTTCTTATACCGAATACATGTAGTCTCCTATATCGAGTACATGTAGTCTCCTATACCGAGTACATGTAATGTCCTATACCGAGTACATCTATACCGAGTACATGTAGTCTCCTATACCGAGTACATGTAGTCTCCTATACCGAGTACATGTAGTCTCCTATACCGAGTACATGTACTTTTACATAAAACCAAATTTGTTTATTACTTTTCTATATTAAAATCTTATTGGCTGCCAACTATAATGGCTGTAACATCATATCATGTTCTCAAGGGTACTACAAGTTCCTACTATTTTTGATAACATTTGTTTAATGTGCGTGTTATTGTTTGCAGTATGACGAGGAAGAGGGGGAAGAAGAAGAGGTGAGAACAGAGGCTAGTCTGCTCGGGGGGAAGTTAAGATAACGTGAACCAGCAAAGACCACTCGTGTCGGAAGATAGCATCGGTATCTTCCATTCTCTCATTGGCCGCCCCGATAGCTCAGTGTGTTAGAGCGCTCGCATTGAGCGTTCTGACCACCTAAGAGCCTAAGGGCACGTGGATCGATGAAGAGCCTAAGGGCACGTGGATCGATGGTTTGAGCCCCGCTGTGGTCATGTCTGTGTGTTCGCTAGATAAAGACCCCCTGTCCTTCGCAAAGAGTAGGGGGTTACCTCCGGGGTTACCCCGGGGACATGGCTCCGCTCTTCCATTCTTTCTCCTATTGACGCGATATGACCAGAATTCTTTCAAGCATCCTGAACATACAACCATCCATTTTCCCTGGTCTTTGAGCTGCTTTAAAGCTGATTGCCTTGATTACGTTATGTCGACGTCTTTAGTCTAACACTATTATTCTAGCGACTGGTAGTGAGAGTCTCCTCACCCGATGCCAACGTTGCTTTCTTCTCAACACTATCCGCTGTTCATTTCTCTTATTGGACTGTTAGGAGTAACCACATTCTGGATCTTGATAACTTAGGCAGTTTAAACTAAGCTAACATAATGAAATATGAACAAATAAATTGTTTTAAGATATATGAGCTCAATTTGGTTGTTTTTATGTTTGACTCAGAATGACGACGAAGACGGCGACTATGACGAGGACAATGACGCGGATTTCGCGCCCCAGGTATGAGCTGCCACCTGGCGGGAGAGAGTCACCTGTGCTGCCATGGCAACGCGTGATGATCACTCAGTAACGCGACCTTCCGTCGGAGCATGTGTGCTTGCGCACTGCTATACTGATAGCCTCAGTCTCATCTTGTATGCTCCTAACCGTCCTTATAAACGCAGTTTACTTTGTTTAATGGTTTAAACAAGCGGTACTTTCCAGTATTTATATTTTGTTCGATTGTCAAGTGAAAATAATAGCAGAGGAAATGCAGCGAATAATTCGTATTTGTCACTTGGACTTGGAAACAAATTATGTCCAAACCTGTAAATCTTGCCTTGTGTGTTGCTATATTATGATTGTGTGTGAACAGTGACCACGTGGTGCCCGCTTGTGCGTGTCTGGGAAGTTTACTTTAGCTAACAGTATAATGTAATTGAATTCACCGAGAAAGATCTGTCGTTCAACATATGTTGTGTTTGTCGTGTCAGTGCCGAAGTCACATCAGGTGTGTACAGCCGATCAAACCTACGCCTCGGTGATGGTCGAATCGGGGTGGAAGGACCAGTGTGAACTGGGTATAGGAGTCCGTTCTGGCGACAGATGACGTTAACAGGGCATGTCGCAGTGTCCAGCAGTCTCCCGTTGTGATTATATTTATAGCTCCTTGTGCAATTTATATTTATCGATTTGGGGATTGATGACTGACCACAAATAAGTATCTTTGAATCTCGTAATCTAATGCGATTTTTGGCCACTGGTTAATGGTGTACCCTCCTCTTCCCTGATTTGTGTACATGTATATGACTATGGAGTCTGTGGGTCTGTAAAGGCCTACCAGGAATTATTGGAGTTGGTATTTCATTGTCCGGTGTTGTGAAGCCAGTGATTCTTGCCGTTGTACACCATCATCAATGAGTCGCCGTATGCTGTGGTGTAAACACTTGGGACATACATGTAGTCTAACCAGTGTTAATGTCCCTGGTGCGCAGCGTTGGGGGATGTAAGATATTTGCTGTGTGTTCGCTTCAGATGCTCTCATTGTTACACTCCCAATGTCTCCAATTCTTTTGGGTCCATCTCCAACCGCGGCTCTTGAGTACCTTTTATAGGAGTATAATCTATAGACTATGCTGGAGGTGTGATCGGGATGAATGGCTTTGTACGTTGGCCGGCTGCGGCGGTTCACATCTATACATCTGCATTACGTTGGGTGACAATTTCCTCAGGCTTGGGATGTGACTCTCACTGAAAGAGCAACTGAATTCTATCCTCAGTTGTAAGCCTCTCTTTTTACTGTTCAATATGTTAATGGGAGCTTCTCCAGCTCAGTCGGTACCCTAGAGAGTGTCCAGACCGGGGTTCGGACCCCCAGCTCAGTCGGTACCCTAGAGAGTGTCCAGACCGGGGTTCGGACCCCCAGCTCAGTCGGTACCCTAGAGAGTGTCCAGACCGGGGTTCGGACCCCCAGCTCAGTCGGTACCCTAGAGAGTGTCCAGACCGGGGTTCGGACCCCCAGCTCAGTCGGTACCCTAGAGAGTGTCCAGACCGGGGTTCGGACCCCCAGCTCAGTCGGTACCCTAGAGAGTGTCCAGACCGGGGTTCGGACCCCCAGCTCAGTCGGTACCCTAGAGAGTGTCCAGACCGGGGTTCGGACCCCCAGCTCAGTCGGTACCCTAGAGAGTGTCCAGACCGGGGTTCGGACCCCCAGCTCAGTCGGTACCCTAGAGAGTGTCCAGACCGGGGTTCGGACCCCCAGCTCAGTCGGTACCCTAGAGTGTCCAGACCGGGGTTCGGACCCCCAGCTCAGTCGGTACCCTAGAGAGTGTCCAGACCGGGGTTCGGACCCCCAGTCTGGCAAGTGAGTGGGGATTGTTTTATGCAAGTGGTATTTATATCCGAAGATTTACGGTTTCCATATGTTCACAAAGGTGGCCCAAAACTCGCTGCACCATCTTTCTTCCTGTGAACCGATATATAGTTGTCACTGTAGGAGTGGACTGACAACATCCGGTCTCCGCTGCAGCTGTCAATGTAGGAGTCGCTACAGCTGTCGGGCGGGGACCGATCGTGGTTTGACGGTCTCAACAGGCCTGCAGCGGCAGTCAGCTGCAGCACGTATATTTGACCCGTAACTCACTCTTTTCTCGCTCATATTTTGCTGCCTTGGTCAGACCTGTTTGGGTCATATCTGCCAAGGATCTTTACCTATTTTGGTCTGACCTATTTTGGTCGGGCCTTGATCCATATTATACTCCCGTGGTAAGTGGATCGGTGGTTCGAGCCCCGCTGTGGTCATGTCTGTGGTCGCAGGATGGAGATCCAATGTCCTTCACAAAGAGTAGGGACTTACACCGAGGACATGGCTCCGCTCTTCCCTCCCTTCTCCCACTGACGCGTTATGACCGGAAGTCGTTTGTTTGGTGCCACTGATTAATTGTTCACTCTCCACCCTGTTCCTCTCCGCCCTTGTGGTCGCCTCCCCTTCTCCTCCGCCAGATCTTACTTTCTTCGTCCCCTAACTGTTCGTAATCTTTACCGGTTGATGGGCGCAGCACTCGCAGATCGGTCTCCAGTCGGCTCCCGAACTTAGTTTAAAAGCTATTTTATTCGCATTTGGCGAAAGAGACCAATTCCTCTGGCTTCCGCTGGCCATTGAGGGGCGGTCGTTCCCAGAGAAGAGGAGAATTGTTGTCGCATTGCGTGTTTTCTTTGAAGGATAGTCTAGTGGGAGGCTGCAGAACAGCTACAAAGAGACCAGTAGCTGTCCTAATGTGCCTGCTGCGCCGCAGGCTCGACTCGCGAGCCTATTGCTGACCATGTCTCCCTTCGTCTCATTTCAGGCTGGCGGCCAGCAGCAACCTGGCGAGTGCAAGCAGCAGTAGGGGGTCGGGCCATCCGCCCCCACCCCCGCCCCAACCCCCCGCCCGACACCCACCCGCGAAGCCCCGCCACGGGGAAGGGAAGCGGGGTGGGGTGGGGGGGCAGGGTCTAGGTTACGGCCTCGGCTGCCTGGCAGTGTGGCGTGGCGTGGCGCTGGCCGGTAGTGTGGGGCCTGGCAGTGTGGCGTGGCGTGGCGCTGGCCGGTAGTGTGGGGCCTGGCAGTGTGGCGTGGCGTGGCGCTGGCCGGTAGTGTGGGGCCTGGCAGGGTGGCGTGGCGTGGCGCTGGCCGGTAGTGTGGGGCCTGGCAGGGTGGCGTGGCGTGGCGCTGGCCGGTAGTGTGGGGCCTGGCAGGGTGGCGTGGCGTGGCGCTGGCCGGTAGTGTGGGGCCTGGCAGGGTGGCGTGGCGTGGCGCTGGCCGGTAGTGTGGGGCCTGGCAGGGTGGCGTGGCGTGGCGCTGGCCGGTAGTGTGGGGCCTGGCAGGGTGGCGTGGCGTGGCGCTGGCCGGTAGTGTGGGGCCTGGCAGGGTGGCGTGGCGTGGCGCTGGCCGGTAGTGTGGGGCCTGGCAGGGTGGCGTGGCGTGGCGCTGGCCGGTAGTGTGGGGCCTGGCAGGGTGGCGTGGCGTGGCGCTGGCCGGTAGTGTAGGGCCTGGCAGGGTGGGTGTGTGTGTCCGGCGGGCGGTGGGTGTAGTCGGGTGCGGCAGTGACCGCTGTCGGGTGTGCGTGCAGGGAGGAGGTGAAGCCCTCGTGGTGAGGCCTGGTATCGGTGAGATCTTGTCTGCATCTTGTCCATCTGTCAGACCTATGTTAGTGGGATCTGTATGGATCCCCTCTTGTTGTCGCACCCGTCTTGTCGTCGATGGCGCTGAGCGTGTTTGTCCAGTCGGATATGGTTGTCAGATCTGAATCGGTCATTGCAATATAGATCAAGCCTGTCTTTGGAAAACGCATTGAGCCAACTGGAATCCCAAACAGGTCAATCGGTCCTCAGTGACAAAAAACGACAGAATTCTACAGTCACATTAAAGTGGTGAACGGTGGCCTCGCACTAGTGATATGGTTCTTCCCCTAGACTGCCCATCATGCATATTCGGTGTTCACGGCGCCCCATACATTGCCAACTTGGGAGTTTGTCTTGCCGCCGCCGCACCCAGTCTGCACCCCCCTACCCTTCATGCGGCCCCTGGACACCTGCTTCTCTCTGCTACGTCCTTCTGAGCCATCTCACTTAGTCGAGCAAGACCCTGTGGTCTAAACAGATCGTTGAGTGTCCATAGAGTTTTAGGTCTTGGTATTATCTTGAATTTGTATCTCTGCTGACTGGGGTACGTATTCACGTGTACAGCGAGTTTAACCTTTTGTGCGCACAGGTCAGCCGATGGTGTTGTTATGAATGGCTTGTTGTGAGCTTAATACCGCTTACCATCACTTCTATTCCATGTTACCCCTCCCCCATCAGCCGCTCATACCTTCACCTCTTACCCTGCCCCTTCCCAGACCTAGCTCCATGCTTTGTTTCCGACTAGCCGCCCCGCTTCACCCCCCTCCCTCCCCCTCACCCCGGTTTGTATGGATGACGTCACCGCCCTGTACGTTCAGCGCCCCCTTTGAGGGGCCACGAGACTGAACATTACCTCTAAATCCTCTCACTGATCTTGGTCGCTGTTGGTTACAGCGGTTGATCTGTGGGTCCGCCCCGTTAGTGGAGGTTATCAGACACTGTATAGAGACTTGTTGCCATGGGCACAGACTACTGGGAGGTTATAGAGCGCTGTACACAGGCGCCACAAGCGGTTGCCACGGTTGTTGTGTTTCCATGACAATGCCGCCACCCTTCGCGGTCGTGTAACCAAGACGATTCCCAGCGAGAGAAGTGCGCAGGCAAACGGGGGTGTTACTGGAACGCCAGAACCCTTTAATTAGTTGAGGCAGACATACAGAGCTCTTACCAAGAGGGGAAGGCTTTACTTTACTCACAGGTATTGTGTCAATAGAGAGTTTAGATCTATCAGACATATGTCCTATAAATAGAGGACGTTTTTATTTCATTCAGACATATGTATTCTCAATAGTAACATTCGCAAACAATAGAACTAGGAAGGTCTATTTTTGTAATGTGTTTCACATAAATGTGTCTCATTTATAAGTGTACACCTGTTCATTGGAAGAACATTAAAAACTTGAATACGATACACTGTATTGATTGTAAGAAAGCTGGAAGAAAATAGCAAACTTTTGTTGTGCTTCGGTGCGGGTCTCGACTGAGTGTTCCAAGTCACCTCCAACGAGCGTGGCGGTAAAGTCTGTGATTTGCTGTTTGCTGTTGTCGCTTTGTGACTATTGGTAATCCTGTATCGCTGAGATGGTCGCAGTCCAGTGCTGATGAACAGCGTACGTTAGGTGCAGACGTCAGTACGGCAGCTAATTATCCTCTATACCTTGATTGGTCAGGTTCCACCATTTACTCAAAACATTTTGGCGAATTGCAATGGTTTGATAGGTAATGTTTGTGAAAACCCTTCAACGATAACACTGAGAGCTGAGTGCATCTTGCCTCATGAACCAGGGTCACCTGAAGGGTTATATATAGACACTCCCATTGAAGTCGTTACTTATTCCCTGACTGAGCCATGTCAAACACGAGTTCTGAATCCGCCCGTCAGATGGCGCTGTGACTAGGGGCACTTCCTGTTTCGGATAAATGGACAGTGACGATAACTCATCGTAGCGTGGAACTGGAATTAAAGTAGTGCGAGGCGCGGG
The DNA here is from genome assembly GCA_964019135.1 of Arenicola marina. Taxonomy (NCBI): domain Eukaryota; kingdom Metazoa; phylum Annelida; class Polychaeta; family Arenicolidae; genus Arenicola; species Arenicola marina. The sequence goes on from OZ025261.1 coordinate 39,784,906, forward strand.
CTAAATAAAAATCTGGGTTCTCATTGGTTCTCCTAGTGCGGGTCTTGTATGTACACAGATAATATGTAACTGTTATTTTCATATTGTTTATATCTAGTTGCTGTTTAATACGGTCAACTTCAAAGTAATTCACTGTCTGGTCATTATTAGGAGGACCGCAACTTATATCAGTTAAACTCTTGCTTGTAAATTATTTTCGTAACTGTTTGTTATAGTCAAGTGCATATGTCCGCCCCCCCCCCCCTCCCCCATTGTACCTAGAGCCCAGACCTCCTGACATCTGATGGATCTTCATACATGGCCATGTGGCTGGTCGGACTGGATATGATGTGGAGTCCGCCTGGACGAGGCTGCAGCGGTTCTGTTGTATAGTTAAATATGATAAGCGGTATTCCATTTAGCTACTACGTCTCACTGTTTACAGTTCCTTGTGTATGACGCATCCCCTTGCTATGGATTAAAACATATACATCTAGCCTTCACGTCAGCGTTGCTTTATATACGTGTATAACTAGTTTGTAAATGACGGTATGTGGCTCATTCGCCCCATCCTGCCCCACTCGTCCAGTCATTCGCCCCATCCTGCCCCACTCCTCCAGTCATACGCCCTATCCTGCCTCACTCGTCCAGTCATTCGCCCCATCCTGCCTCACTCGTCCAGTCATTCGCCCCATCCTGCCGCACTCGTCGATTTGTCACTCGCCCCATCCTGCCCTACTCGTCCAGTCATTCGCCCCATCCTGCCTCACTCGTCCAGTCATTCGCCCCATCCTGCCTCACTCGTCCAGTCATTCGCCCCATCCTGCCCCACTCGTCCAGTCATACGCCCCATTCTGCCTCACTCGTCCAGTCATTCGCCCCATCCTGCCTCACTCGTCCAGTCATTCGCCCCATCCTGCCCCACTCGTCCAGTCATTCGCCCCATCCTGCCTCACTCGTCCAGTCATTCGCCCCATCCTGCCTCACTCGTCCAGTCATTCGCCCCATCCTGCCCCACTCCTCCAGTCATACGCCCTATCCTGCCTCACTCGTCCAGTCATTCGCCCCATCCTGCCTCACTCGTCCAGTCATTCGCCCCATCCTGCCGCACTCGTCGATTTGTCACTCGCCCCATCCTGCCCCACTCGTCCAGTCATTCGCCCCATCCTGCCTCACTCGTCCAGTCATTCGCCCCATCCTGCCTCACTTGTCCAGTCATTCGCCCCATCCTGCCTCACTCGTCCAGTCATTCGCCCCATCCTGCCCCACTCGTCCAGTCATACGCCCCATTCTGCCTCACTCGTCCAGTCATTCGCCCCATCCTGCCTCACTCGTCCAGTCATTCGCCCCATCTTGCCCCACTCGTCCAGTCATTCGCCCCATCCTGCCCCACTCGTCCAGTCATTCGCCCCATCCTGCCTCACTCGTCCAGTCATTCGCCCCATCCTGCCTCACTCGTCCAGTCATTCGCCCCATCCTGCCCCACTCGTCCAGTCATTCGCCCCATCCTGCCCCACTCGTCCAGTCATACGCCCCATCCTGCCTCACTCGTCCAGTCATTCGCCCCATCCTGCCTCACTTGTCCAGTCATACGCCCTATCCTACCTCACTCGTCCAGTCATTCGCCCCATCCTGCATCACTCGTCCAGTCATTCGCCCCATCCTGCCCCACTCGTCCAGTCATACGCCTCATCCTGCCCCACTCGTCCAGTCATTCGCCCCATCCTGCCTCACTCGTCCAGTCATACGCCCCATCCTGCCTCACTCGTCCAGTCATTCGCCCCATCCTGCCCCACTCGTCCAGTCATTCGCCCCATCCTGCCTCACTCGTCCAGTCATACGCCCCATCCTGCCTCACTCGTCCAGTCATACGCCCCATCCTGCCTCACTCGTCCAGTCATTCGCCCCATCCTGCCTCACTCGTCCAGTCATACGCCCCATCCTGCCCCACTCGTCCAGTCATTCGCCCCATCCTGCCCCACTCGTCCAGTCATTCGCCCCATCCTGCCTCACTCGTCCAGTCATACGCCCCATCCTGCCTCACTCGTCCAGTCATTCGCCCCATCCTGCCTCACTCGTCCAGTCATACGCCCCATCCTGCCTCACTCGTCCAGTCATTCGCCCCATCCTGCCCCACTCGTCCAGTCATACGCCCCATCCTGCCCCACTCGTCCAGTCATTCGCCCCATCCTGCCCCACTCGTCCAGTCATACGCCTCATCCTGCCCCACTCGTCGATTTGTCACTCGCCCCATCCTGCCTCACTTGTCCAGTCATTCGCCCCATCCTGCCTCACTCGTCCAGTCATTCGCCCCATCCTGCCTCACTCGTCCAGTCATACGCCCCATCCTGCCCCACTCGTCCAGTCATACGCCCCATCCTGCCCCACTCGTCCAGTCATTCGCCCCATCCTGCCCCACTCGTCCAGTCATTCGCCCCATCCTGCCCCACTCGTCCAGTCATACGCCTCATCCTGCCCCACTCGTCCAGTCATTCGCCCCATCCTGCCTCACTCGTCCAGTCATACGCCCCATCCTGCCTCACTCGTCCAGTCATTCGCCCCATCCTGCCCCACTCGTCCAGTCATTCGCCCCATCCTGCCTCACTCGTCCAGTCATACGCCCCATCCTGCCTCACTCGTCCAGTCATTCGCCCCATCCTGCCTCACTCGTCCAGTCATACGCCCCATCCTGCCTCACTCGTCCAGTCATTCGCCCCATCCTGCCCCACTCGTCCAGTCATTCGCCCCATCCTGCCTCACTCGTCCAGTCATACGCCCCATCCTGCCTCACTCGTCCAGTCATTCGCCCCATCCTGCCCCACTCGTCCAGTCATTCGCCCCATCCTGCCTCACTCGTCCAGTCATACGCCCCATCCTGCCTCACTCGTCCAGTCATTCGCCCCATCCTGCCTCACTCGTCCAGTCATTCGCCCCATCCTGCCGCACTCGTCGATTTGTCACTCGCCCCATCCTGCCCCACTCGTCCAGTCATTCGCCCCATCCTGCCTCACTCGTCCAGTCATTCGCCCCATCCTGCCTCACTTGTCCAGTCATTCGCCCCATCCTGCCTCACTCGTCCAGTCATTCGCCCCATCCTGCCCCACTCGTCCAGTCATACGCCCCATTCTGCCTCACTCGTCCAGTCATTCGCCCCATCCTGCCTCACTCGTCCAGTCATTCGCCCCATCCTGCCCCACTCGTCCAGTCATTCGCCCCATCCTGCCCCACTCGTCCAGTCATTCGCCCCATCCTGCCTCACTCGTTTAGTCATTCGCCCCATCCTGCCTCACTCGTCCAGTCATTCGCCCCATCCTGCCCCACTCGTCCAGTCATTCGCCCCATCCTGCCCCACTCGTCCAGTCATACGCCCCATCCTGCCTCACTCGTCCAGTCATTCGCCCCATCCTGCCTCACTTGTCCAGTCATACGCCCTATCCTACCTCACTCGTCCAGTCATTCGCCCCATCCTGCCTCACTCGTCCAGTCATTCGCCCCATCCTGCCCCACTCGTCCAGTCATACGCCTCATCCTGCCCCACTCGTCCAGTCATTCGCCCCATCCTGCCTCACTCGTCCAGTCATACGCCCCATCCTGCCTCACTCGTCCAGTCATTCGCCCCATCCTGCCCCACTCGTCCAGTCATTCGCCCCATCCTGCCTCACTCGTCCAGTCATACGCCCCATCCTGCCTCACTCGTCCAGTCATACGCCCCATCCTGCCTCACTCGTCCAGTCATTCGCCCCATCCTGCGTCACTTGTCCAGTCATACGCCCTATCCTACCTCACTCGTCCAGTCATTCGCCCCATCCTGCCTCACTCGTCCAGTCATTCGCCCCATCCTGCCCCACTCGTCCAGTCATACGCCTCATCCTGCCCCACTCGTCCAGTCATTCGCCCCATCCTGCCCCACTCGTCCAGTCATTCGCCCCATCCTGCCTCACTCGTCCAGTCATTCGCCCCATCCTGCCTCACTCGTCCAGTCATTCACCCCATCCTGCCCCACTCGTCCAATCATTCGCCCCATCCTGCCCCACTCGTCCAGTCATACGCCCCATCCTGCCTCACTCGTCCAGTCATTCGCCCCATCCTGCCTCACTTGTCCAGTCATACGCCCTATCCTACCTCACTCGTCCAGTCATTCGCCCCATCCTGCCTCACTCGTCCAGTCATTCGCCCCATCCTGCCCCACTCGTCCAGTCATACGCCTCATCCTGCCCCACTCGTCCAGTCATTCGCCCCATCCTGCCTCACTCGTCCAGTCATACGCCCCATCCTGCCTCACTCGTCCAGTCATTCGCCCCATCCTGCCCCACTCGTCCAGTCATTCGCCCCATCCTGCCTCACTCGTCCAGTCATACGCCCCATCCTGCCTCACTCGTCCAGTCATACGCCCCATCCTGCCTCACTCGTCCAGTCATTCGCCCCATCCTGCCTCACTCGTCCAGTCATACGCCCCATCCTGCCCCACTCGTCCAGTCATTCGCCCCATCCTGCCCCACTCGTCCAGTCATTCGCCCCATCCTGCCTCACTCGTCCAGTCATACGCCCCATCCTGCCTCACTCGTCCAGTCATTCGCCCCATCCTGCCTCACTCGTCCAGTCATACGCCCCATCCTGCCTCACTCGTCCAGTCATTCGCCCCATCCTGCCCCACTCGTCCAGTCATACGCCCCATCCTGCCCCACTCGTCCAGTCATTCGCCCCATCCTGCCCCACTCGTCCAGTCATACGCCTCATCCTGCCCCACTCGTCGATTTGTCACTCGCCCCATCCTGCCTCACTTGTCCAGTCATTCGCCCCATCCTGCCTCACTTGTCCAGTCATTCGCCCCATCCTGCCTCACTCGTCCAGTCATACGCCCCATCCTGCCCCACTCGTCCAGTCATACGCCCCATCCTGCCCCACTCGTCCAGTCATTCGCCCCATCCTGCCCCACTCGTCCAGTCATTCGCCCCATCCTGCCCCACTCGTCCAGTCATACGCCTCATCCTGCCCCACTCGTCCAGTCATTCGCCCCATCCTGCCTCACTCGTCCAGTCATACGCCCCATCCTGCCTCACTCGTCCAGTCATTCGCCCCATCCTGCCCCACTCGTCCAGTCATTCGCCCCATCCTGCCTCACTCGTCCAGTCATACGCCCCATCCTGCCTCACTCGTCCAGTCATTCGCCCCATCCTGCCCCACTCGTCCAGTCATTCGCCCCATCCTGCCTCACTCGTCCAGTCATAAGCCCCATCCTGCCTCACTCGTCCAGTCATACGCCCCATGCTGCCTCACTCGTCCAGTCATTCGCCCCATCCTGCCTCACTCGTCCAGTCATACGCCCCATCCTGCCCCACTCGTCCAGTCATTCGCCCCATCCTGCCCCACTCGTCCAGTCATTCGCCCCATCCTGCCTCACTCGTCCAGTCATACGCCCCATCCTGCCTCACTCGTCCAGTCATTCGCCCCATCCTGCCTCACTCGTCCAGTCATACGCCCCATCCTGCCTCACTCGTCGAGTCATTCGCCCCATCCTGCCCCACTCGTCCAGTCATACGCCCCATCCTGCCCCACTCGTCCAGTCATTCGCCCCATCCTGCCCCACTCGTCCAGTCATACGCCTTATCCTGCCCCACTCGTCGATTTGTCACTCGCCCCATCCTGCCTCACTCGTCCAGTCATTCGCCCCATCCTGCCCCACTCGTCCATTCATACGCCCCATCCTGCCGCACTCGTCGATTTGTCACTCGCCCCATCCTGCCTCACTTGTCCAGTCATTCGCCCCATCCTGCCTCACCCGTCCAGTCATTCGCCCCATCCTGCCTCACTCGTCCAGTCATACGCCCTATCCTGCCTCACTCGTCCAGTCATACGCCCTATGCTGCTTCACTCGTCCAGTCATTCGCCCCATCCTGCCTCACTCGTCCAGTCATTCGCCCCATCCTGCCCCACTCGTCCAGTCATACGCCCCATCCTGCCCCACTCGTCCAGTCATTCGCCCCATCCTGCCCCACTCGTCCAGTCATTCGCCCCATCCTGCCTCACTCGTCCAGTCATACGTCCCATCCTGCCTCACTCGTCCAGTCATTCGCCCCATCCTGCCTCACTCGTCCAGTCATTCGCCCCAGCCTGCCCCACTCGTCCAGTCATTCGCCCCATCCTGCCTCACTCGTCCAGTCATTCGCCCCATCCTGCCTCACTCGTCCAGTCATACGCCCCATCCTGCCCCACTCGTCGATTTGTCACTCGCCCCATCCTGCCTCACTTGTCCAGTCATTCGCCCCATCCTGCCTCACTCGTCCAGTCATTCGCCCCATCCTGCCTCACTCGTCCAGTCATTCGCCCCATCCTGCCCCACTCGTCCAGTCATACGCCTCATCCTGCCCCACTCGTCCAGTCATTCGCCCCATCCTGCCTCACTCGTCCAGTCATACGCCCCATCCTGTCTCACTCGTCCAGTCATTCGCCCCATCCTGCCCCACTCGTCCAGTCATACGCCCCATCCTGCCTCACTCGTCCAGTCATTCGCCCCATCCTGCCTCACTCGTCCAGTCATTCGCCCCATCCTGCCCCACTCGTCCAGTCATTCGCCCCATCCTGCCTCACTTGTCCAGTCATACGCTCTATCCTACCTCACTCGTCCAGTCATTCGCCCCATCCTGCCTCACTCGTCCAGTCATTCGCCCCATCCTGCCCCACTCGTCCAGTCATACGCCTCATCCTGCCCCACTCGTCCAGTCATTCGCCCCATCCTGCCTCACTCGTCCAGTCATACGCCCCATCCTGCCTCACTCGTCCAGTCATTCGCCCCATCCTGCCCCACTCGTCCAGTCATTCGCCCCATCCTGCCTCACTCGTCCAATCATACGCCCCATCCTGCCCCACTCGTCCAGTCATACGCCCCATCCTGCCCCACTCGTCCAGTCATTCGCCCCATCCTGCCCCACTCGTCCAGTCATACGCCCCATCCTGCCTCACTCGTCCAGTCATACGCCCCATCCTGCCTCACTCGTCCAGTCATTCGCCCCATCCTGCCTCACTCGTCCAGTCATACGCCCCATCCTGCCCCACTCGTCCAGTCATTCGCCCCATCCTGCCCCACTCGTCCAGTCATTCGCCCCATCCTGCCTCACTCGTCCAGTCATACGCCCCATCCTGCCTCACTCGTCCAGTCATTCGCCCCATCCTGCCTCACTCGTCCAGTCATACGCCCCATGCTGCCTCACTCGTCCAGTCATTCGCCCCATCCTGCCCCACTCGTCCAGTCATACGCCCCATCCTGCCCCACTCGTCCAGTCATTCGCCCCATCCTGCCCCACTCGTCCAGTCATACGCCCCATCCTGCCCCACTCGTCCATTCATACGCCCCATCCTGCCGCACTCGTCGATTTGTCACTCGCCCCATCCTGCCTCACTTGTCCAGTCATTCGCCCCATCCTGCTTCACTCGTCCAGTCATTCGCCCCATCCTGCCTCACTCGTCCAGTCGTACGCCCTATCCTGCCTCACTCGTCCAGTCATACGCCCTATCCTGCCTCACTGGTCCAGTCATTCGCCCCATCCTGCCTCACTCGTCCAGTCATTCGCCCCATCCTGCCCCACTCGTCCAGTCATACGCCTCATACTGCCCCACTCGTCCAGTCATTCGCCCCATCCTGCCTCACTCGTCCAGTCATACGCCCCATCCTGCCTCACTCGTCCAGTCATTCGCCCCATCCTGCCCCACTCGTCCAGTCATTCGCCCCATCCTGCCTCACTCGTCCAGTCATACGCCCCATCCTGCCTCACTCGTCCAGTCATACGCCCCATCCTGCCTCACTCGTCCAGTCATTCGCCCCATCCTGCCTCACTCGTCCAGTCATACGCCCCATCCTGCCCCACTCGTCCAGTCATTCGCCCCATCCTGCCCCACTCGTCCAGTCATTCGCCCCATCCTGCCTCACTCGTCCAGTCATACGCCCCATCCTGCCTCACTCGTCCAGTCATTCGCCCCATCCTGCCTCACTCGTCCAGTCATACGCCCCATCCTGCCTCACTCGTCCAGTCATTCGCCCCATCCTGCCCCACTCGTCCAGTCATACGCCCCATCCTGCCCCACTCGTCCAGTCATTCGCCCCATCCTGCCCCACTCGTCCAGTCATACGCCTCATCCTGCCCCACTCGTCGATTTGTCACTCGCCCCATCCTGCCTCACTTGTCCAGTCATTCGCCCCATCCTGCCTCACTCGTCCAGTCATTCGCCCCATCCTGCCTCACTCGTCCAGTCATACGCCCCATCCTGCCCCACTCGTCCAGTCATACGCCCCATCCTGCCCCACTCGTCCAGTCATTCGCCCCATCCTGCCCCACTCGTCCAGTCATTCGCCCCATCCTGCCCCACTCGTCCAGTCATACGCCTCATCCTGCCCCACTCGTCCCAGTCATTCGCCCCATCCTGCCTCACTCGTCCAGTCATACGCCCCATCCTGCCTCACTCGTCCAGTCATTCGCCCCATCCTGCCCCACTCGTCCAGTCATTCGCCCCATCCTGCCTCACTCATCCAGTCATACGCCCCATCCTGCCTCACTCGTCCAGTCATTCGCCCCATCCTGCCCCACTCGTCCAGTCATTCGCCCCATCCTGCCTCACTCGTCCAGTCATACGCCCCATCCTGCCTCACTCGTCCAGTCATACGCCCCATCCTCCCTCACTCGTCCAGTCATACGCCCCATCCTGCCTCACTCGTCCAGTCATTCGCCCCATCCTGCCTCACTCGTCCAGTCATACGCCCCATCCTGCCCAACTCGTCCAGTCATTCGCCCCATCCTGCCCCACTCGTCCAGTCAGTCGCCCCATCCTGCCTCACTCGTCCAGTCATACGCCCCATCCTGCCTCACTCGTCCAGTCATACGCCCCATCCTGCCTCACTCGTCCAGTCATACGCCCCATCCTGCCTCACTCGTCCAGTCATACGCCCCATCCTGCCTCACTCGTCCAGTCATACGCCCCATCCTGCCTCACTCGTCCAGTCATTCGCCCCATCCTGCCCCACTCGTCCAGTCATACGCCCCATCCTGCCCCACTCGTCCAGTCATTCGCCCCATCCTGCCCCACTCGTCCAGTCATTCGCCCCATCCTGCCTAACTCGTCCAGTCATACGCCCCATCCTGCCTCACTCGTCCAGTCATTCGCCCCATCCTGCCTCACTCGTCCAGTCATACGCCCCATCCTGCCTCACTCGTCCAGTCATTCGCCCCATCCTGCCCCACTCGTCCAGTCATACGCCCCATCCTGCGCCAGTCGTTCAGTCATTCGCCCCATCCTGCCCCACTCGTCCAGTCATACGCCCCATCCTGCCCCACTCGTCGATTTGTCACTCGCCCCATCCTGCCTCACTTGTCCAGTCATTCGCCCCATCCTGCCTCACTCGTCCAGTCATTCGCCCCATCCTTCCTCACTCGTCCAGTCATACGCCCCATCCTGCCCCACTCGTCCAGTCATACGCCCCATCCTGCCCCACTCGTCCATTCATACGCCCCATCCTGCCGCACTCGTCGATTTGTCACTCGCCCCATCCTGCCTCACTTGTCCAGTCATTCGCCCCATCCTGCCTCACTCGTCCAGTCATTCGCCCCATCCTGCCTCACTCGTCCAGTCATACGCCCTATCCTGCCTCACTCGTCCAGTCATTCGCCCCATCCTGCCTCACTCGTCCAGTCATTCGCCCCATCCTGCCCCACTCGTCCAGTCATACGCCCCATCCTGCCCCACTCGTCCAGTCATTCGCCCCATCCTGCCCCACTCGTCCAGTCATTCGCCCCATCCTGCCTCACTCGTCCTGTCATACGTCCCATCCTGCCTCACTCGTCCAGTCATTCGCCCCATCCTGCCTCACTCGTCCAGTCATTCGCCCCATCCTGCCCCACTCGTCCAGTCATTCGCCCCATCCTGCCTCACTCGTCCAGTCATTCGCCCCATCCTGCCTCACTCGTCCAGTCATACGCCCCATCCTGCCCCACTCGTCGATTTGTCACTCGCCCCATCCTGCCTCACTTGTCCAGTCATTCGCCCCATCCTGCCTCACTCGTCCAGTCATTCGCCCCATCCTGCCTCACTCGTCCAGTCATTCGCCCCATCCTGCCCCACTCGTCCAGTCATACGCCTCATCCTGCCCCACTCGTCCAGTCATTCGCCCCATCCTGCCCCACTCGTCCAGTCATTCGCCCCATCCTGCCCCACTCGTCCAGTCATACGCCCCATCCTGCCCCACTCGTCCAGTCATACGCCCCATCCTGCCTCACTCGTACAGTCATTCGCCCCATCCTGCCCCACTCGTCCAGTCATTCGCCCCATCCTGCCTCACTCGTCCAGTCATACGCCCTATCCTACCTCACTCGTCCAGTCATTCGCCCCATCCTGCCCCACTCGTCCAGTCACACGCCTCATCCTGCCCCACTCGTCCAGTCATTCGCCCCATCCTGCCTCACTCGTCCAGTCATACGCCCCATCCTGCCTCACTCGTCCATTCATACGCCCCATCCTGCCGCACTCGTCGATTTGTCACTCGCCCCATCCTGCCTCACTTGTCCAGTCATTCGCCCCATCCTGCCTCACTCGTCCAGTCATTCGCCCCATCCTGCCTCACTCGTCCAGTCATACGCCCTATCCTGCCTCACTCGTCCAGTCATACGCCCTATCCTGCCTCACTCGTCCAGTCATTCGCCCCATCCTGCCTCACTCGTCCAGTCATTCGCCCCATCCTGCCCCACTCGTCCAGTCATACGCCCCATCCTGCCCCACTCGTCCAGTCATTCGCCCCATCCTGCCCCACTCGTCCAGTCATTCGCCCCATCCTGCCTCACTCGTCCAGTCATACGTCCCATCCTGCCTCACTCGTCCAGTCATTCGCCCCATCCTGCCTCACTCGTCCAGTCATTCGACCATCCTGCCCCACTCGTCCAGTCATTCGCCCCATCCTGCCTCACTCGTCCAGTCATTCGCCCCATCCTGCCTCACTCGTCCAGTCATACGCCCCATCCTGCCCCACTCGTCGATTTGTCACTCGCCCCATCCTGCCTCACTCGTCCAGTCATTCGCCCCATCCTGCCTCACTCGTCCAGTCATACGCCCCATCCTGCCCCACTCGTCGATTTGTCACTCGCCCCATCCTGCCTCACTTGTCCAGTCATTCGCCCCATCCTGCCTCACTCGTCCAGTCATTCGCCCCATCCTGCCTCACTCGTCCAGTCATTCGCCCCATCCTGCCCCACTCGTCCAGTCATACGCATCATCCTGCCCCACTCGTCCAGTCATTCGCCCCATCCTGCCCCACTCGTCCAGTCATTCGCCCCATCCTGCCCCACTCGTCCAGTCATACGCCCCATCCTGCCCCACTCGTCCAGTCATACGCCCCATCCTGCCTCACTCGTACAGTCATTCGCCCCATCCTGCCCCACTCGTCCAGTCATTCGCCCCATCCTGCCTCACTCGTCCAGTCATACGTCCCATCCTGCCTCACTCGTCCAGTCATTCGCCCCATCCTGCCTCACTCGTCCAGTCATTCGCCCCATCCTGCCTCACTCGTCCAGTCATACGCCCCATCCTGCCTCACTCGTCCAGTCATTCGCCCCATCCTGCCCCACTCGTCCAGTCATTCGCCCCATCCTGCCTCACTCGTCCAATCATACGCCCCATCCTGCCCCACTCGTCCAGTCATACGCCCCATCCTGCCCCACTCGTCCAGTCATTCGCCCCATCCTGCCCCACTCGTCCAGTCATACGCCCCATCCTCCCTCACTCGTCCAGTCATACGCCCCATCCTGCCTCACTCGTCCAGTCATTCGCCCCATCCTGCCTCACTCGTCCAGTCATACGCCCCATCCTGCCCAACTCGTCCAGTCATTCGCCCCATCCTGCCCCACTCGTCCAGTCAGTCGCCCCATCCTGCCGCACTCGTCCAGTCATACGCCCCATCCTGCCTCACTCGTCCAGTCATACGCCCCATCCTGCCTCACTCGTCCAGTCATACGCCCCATCCTGCCTCACTCGTCCAGTCATACGCCCCATCCTGCCTCACTCGTCCAGTCATACGCCCCATCCTGCCTCACTCGTCCAGTCATTCGCCCCATCCTGCCCCACTCGTCCAGTCATACGCCCCATCCTGCCCCACCCGTCCAGTCATTCGCCCCATCCTGCCCCACTCGTCCAGTCATTCGCCCCATCCTGCCTCACTCGTCCAGTCATACGCCCCATCCTGCCTCACTCGTCCAGTCATTCGCCCCATCCTGCCTCACTCGTCCAGTCATACGCCCCATCCTGCCTCACTCGTCCAGTCATTCGCCCCATCCTGCCCCACTCGTCCAGTCATACGCCCCATCCTGCGCCACTCGTCCAGTCATTCGCCCCATCCTGCCCCACTCGTCCAGTCATACGCCCCATCCTGCCTCACTCGTCCTGTCATTCGCCCCATCCTGCCCCACTCGTCCAGTCATACGCCCCATCCTGCCCCACTCGTCCAGTCATTCGCCCCATCCTGCCTCACTCGTCCAGTCATACGCCCCATCCTGCCCCACTCGTCCAGTCATACGCCCCATCCTGCCCCACTCGTCGATTTGTCACTCGCCCCATCCTGCCTCACTTGTCCAGTCATTCGCCCCATCCTGCCTCACTCGTCCAGTCATTCGCCCCATCCTGCCTCACTCGTCCAGTCATACGCCCCATCCTGCCCCACTCGTCCAGTCATACGCCCCATCCTGCCCCACTCGTCCATTCATACGCCCCATCCTGCCGCACTCGTCGATTTGTCACTCGCCCCATCCTGCCTCACTTGTCCAGTCATTCGCCCCATCCTGCCTCACTCGTCCAGTCATTCGCCCCATCCTGCCTTACTCGTCCAGTCATACGCCCTATCCTGCCTCACTCGTCCAGTCATTCGCCCCATCCTGCCTCACTCGTCCAGTCATTCGCCCCATCCTGCCCCACTCGTCCAGTCATACGCCCCATCCTGCCCCACTCGTCCAGTCATTCGCCCCATCCTGCCTCACTCGTACAGTCATTCGCCCCATCCTGCCCCACTCGTCCAGTCATTCGCCCCATCCTGCCCCACTCGTCCAGTCATACGCCTCATCCTGCCCCACTCGTCCAGTCATTCGCCCCATCCTGCCCCACTCGTCCAGTCATTCGCCCCATCCTGCCCCACTCGTCCAGTCATACGCCCCATCCTGCCCCACTCGTCCAGTCATACGCCCCATCCTGCCTCACTCGTACAGTCATTCGCCCCATCCTGCCCTACTCGTCCAGTCATTCGCCCCATCCTGCCTCACTCGTCCAGTCATACGCCCTATCCTACCTCACTCGTCCAGTCATTCGCCCCATCCTGCCCCACTCGTCCAGTCACACGCCTCATCCTGCCCCACTCGTCCAGTCATTCGCCCCATCCTGCCTCACTCGTCCAGTCATACGCCCCATCCTGCCTCACTCGTCCAGTCATTCGCCCCATCCTGCCTCACTCGTCCAGTCATACGCCCCATCCTGCCTCACTCGTCCAGTCATTCGCCCCATCCTGCCTCACTCGTCCAGTCATTCGCCCCATCCTGCCTCACTCGTCCAGTCATTCGCCCCATCCTGCCCCACTCGTCCAGTCATACGCCCCATCCTGCCTCACTCGTCCAGTCATTCGCCCCATCCTGCCTCACTCGTCCAGTCATTCGCCCCATCCTGCCCCACTCGTCCAGTCATTCGCCCCATCCTGCCTCACTTGTCCAGTCATACGCCCTATCCTACCTCACTCGTCCAGTCATTCGCCCCATCCTGCCTCACTCGTCCAGTCATTCGCCCCATCCTGCCCCACTCGTCCAGTCATACGCCTCATCCTGCCCCACTCGTCCAGTCATTCGCCCCATCCTGCCTCACTCGTCCAGTCATACTCCCCATCCTGCCTCACTCGTCCAGTCATTCGCCCCATCCTGCCCCACTCGTCCAGCCATTCGCCCCATCCTGCCTCACTCGTCCAGTCATACGCCCCATCCTGCCTCACTCGTCCAGTCATACGCCCCACCCGGCCTCACTCGTCCAGTCATTCGCCCCATCCTGCCTCACTCGTCCAGTCATACGCCCCATCCTGCCCCACTCGTCCAGTCATTCGCCCCATCCTGCCCCACTCGTCCAGTCATTCGCCCCATCCTGCCTCAGTCGTCCAGTCATACGCCCCATCCTGCCTCACTCGTCCAGTCATTCGCCCCATCCTGCCTCACTCGTCTAGTCATACGCCCCATCCTGCCTCACTCGTCCAGTCATTCGCCCCATCCTGCCCCACTCGTCCAGTCATACGCCCCATCCTGCCCCACTCGTCCAGTCATTCGCCCTATCCTGCCCCACTCGTCGATTTGTCACTCGCCCCATCCTGCCTCACTTGTCCAGTCATTCGCCCCATCCTGCCTCACTCGTCCAGTCATTCGCCCCATCCTGCCTCACTCGTCCAGTCATACGCCCCATCCTGCCCCACTCGTCCAGTCATACGCCCCATCCTGCCCCACTCGTCCATTCATACGCCCCATCCTGCCGCACTCGTCGATTTGTCACTCGCCCCATCCTGCCTCACTTGTCCAGTCATTCGCCCCATCCTGCCTCACTCGTCCAGTCATTCGCCCCATCCTGCCTCACTCGTCCAGTCATACGCCCTATCCTGCCTCACTCGTCCAGTCATACGCCCTATCCTGCCTCACTCATCCAGTCATTCGCCCCATCCTGCCTCACTCGTCCAGTCATTCGCCCCATCCTGCCCCACTCGTCCAGTCATTCGCCCCATCCTGCCTCACTCGTCCAGTCATACGTCCCATCCTGCCTCACTCGTCCAGTCATTCGCCCCATCCTGCCTCACTCGTCCAGTCATTCGCCCCATCCTGCCCCACTCGTCCAGTCATTCGCCCCATCCTGCCTCACACGTCCAGTCATTCGCCCCATCCTGCCTCACTCGTCCAGTCATACGCCCCATCCTGCCCCACTCGTCGATTTGTCACTCGCCCCATCCTGCCTCACTTGTCCAGTCATTCGTCCTATCCTGCCTCACTCGTCCAGTCATTCGCCCCATCCTGCCTCACTCGTCCAGTCATACGCCCCATCCTGCCCCACTCGTCCAGTCATACGCCCCATCCTGCTCCACTCGTCCATTCATACGCCCCATCCTGCCGCACTCGTAGTGGTTAGCGCACTAGACCGCAGATCAATAGGTCCTGGGTTCGAATCCGGGCTCGGGCACCTAATCTGGGGCATGTTTCATTCCTTCATCCTTCATCGTCTCGGGAGGTTCCTTGGCCCAATTTAGCCTGTATGTGCACAAAAGTGGCCTAAAACACCAACATTCCATTCCTGCCGCACTCGTCGATTTGTCACTCGCCCCATCCTGCCTCACTCGTCCAGTCATTCGCCCCATCCTGCCCCACTCGTCCAGTCATTCGCCCCATCCTGCCTCACTCGTCCAGTCATACGCCCCATCCTGCCCCACTCGTCGATTTGTCACTCGCCCCATCCTGCCTCACTCGTCCAGTCATTCGCCCCATCCTGCCTCACTCGTCCAGTCATACGCCCCATCCTGCCTCACTCGTCCAGTCATACGCCCCATCCTGCCTCACTCGTCCAGTCATACGCCCCATCCTGCCTCACTCGTCCAGTCATACGCCCCATCCTGCCTCACTCGTCCAGTCATTCGCCCCATCCTGCCCCACTCGTCCAGTCATACGCCCCATCCTGCCCCACTCGTCCAGTCATTCGCCCCATCCTGCCCCACTCGTCCAGTCATTCGCCCCATCCTGCCTCACTCGTCCAGTCATACGCCCCATCCTGCCTCACTCGTCCAGTCATTCGCCCCATCCTGCCTCACTCGTCCAGTCATACGCCCCATCCTGCCTCACTCGTCCAGTCATTCGCCCCATCCTGCCTCACTCGTCCAGTCATACGCCCCATCCTGCCCCACTCGTCGATTTGTCACTCGCCCCATCCTGCCTCACTTGTCCAGTCATTCGCCCCATCCTGCCTCACTCGTCCAGTCATTCGCCCCATCCTGCCTCACTCGTCCAGTCATACGCCCCATCCTGCCCCACTCGTCCAGTCATACGCCCCATCCTGCCCCACTCGTCCATTCATACGCCCCATCCTGCCGCACTCGTCGATTTGTCACTCGCCCCATCCTGCCTCACTTGTCCAGTCATTCGCCCCATCCTGCCTCACTCGTCCAGTCATTCGCCCCATCCTGCCTTACTCGTCCAGTCATACGCCCTATCCTGCCTCACTCGTCCAGTCATTCGCCCCATCCTGCCTCACTCGTCCAGTCATTCGCCCCATCCTGCCCCACTCGTCCAGTCATACGCCCCATCCTGCCCCACTCGTCCAGTCATTCGCCCCATCCTGCCTCACTCGTACAGTCATTCGCCCCATCCTGCCCCACTCGTCCAGTCATTCGCCCCATCCTGCCCCACTCGTCCAGTCATACGCCTCATCCTGCCCCACTCGTCCAGTCATTCGCCCCATCCTGCCCCACTCGTCCAGTCATTCGCCCCATCCTGCCCCACTCGTCCAGTCATACGCCCCATCCTGCCCCACTCGTCCAGTCATACGCCCCATCCTGCCTCACTCGTACAGTCATTCGCCCCATCCTGCCCCACTCGTCCAGTCATTCGCCCCATCCTGCCTCACTCGTCCAGTCATACGCCCTATCCTACCTCACTCGTCCAGTCATTCGCCCCATCCTGCCCCACTCGTCCAGTCACACGCCTCATCCTGCCCCACTCGTCCAGTCATTCGCCCCATCCTGCCTCACTCGTCCAGTCATACGCCCCATCCTGCCTCACTCGTCCAGTCATTCGCCCCATCCTGCCTCACTCGTCCAGTCATACGCCCCATCCTGCCTCACTCGTCCAGTCATTCGCCCCATCCTGCCTCACTCGTCCAGTCATTCGCCCCATCCTGCCTCACTCGTCCAGTCATTCGCCCCATCCTGCCCCACTCGTCCAGTCATACGCCCCATCCTGCCTCACTCGTCCAGTCATTCGCCCCATCCTGCCTCACTCGTCCAGTCATTCGCCCCATCCTGCCCCACTCGTCCAGTCATTCGCCCCATCCTGCCTCACTTGTCCAGTCATACGCCCTATCCTACCTCACTCGTCCAGTCATTCGCCCCATCCTGCCTCACTCGTCCAGTCATTCGCCCCATCCTGCCCCACTCGTCCAGTCATACGCCTCATCCTGCCCCACTCGTCCAGTCATTCGCCCCATCCTGCCTCACTCGTCCAGTCATACTCCCCATCCTGCCTCACTCGTCCAGTCATTCGCCCCATCCTGCCCCACTCGTCCAGCCATTCGCCCCATCCTGCCTCACTCGTCCAGTCATACGCCCCATCCTGCCTCACTCGTCCAGTCATACGCCCCATCCTGCCTCACTCGTCCAGTCATTCGCCCCATCCTGCCTCACTCGTCCAGTCATACGCCCCATCCTGCCCCACTCGTCCAGTCATTCGCCCCATCCTGCCCCACTCGTCCAGTCATTCGCCCCATCCTGCCTCAGTCGTCCAGTCATACGCCGCATCCTGCCTCACTCGTCCAGTCATTCGCCCCATCCTGCCTCACTCGTCTAGTCATACGCCCCATCCTGCCTCACTCGTCCAGTCATTCGCCCCATCCTGCCCCACTCGTCCAGTCATACGCCCCATCCTGCCTCACTCGTCCAGTCATACGCCCCATCCTGCCCAACTCGTCCAGTCATTCGCCCCATCCTGCCCCACTCGTCCAGTCAGTCGCCCCATCCTGCCTCACTCGTCCAGTCATACGCCCCATCCTGCCTCACTCGTCCAGTCATACGCCCCATCCTGCCTCACTCGTCCAGTCATACGCCCCATCCTGCCTCACTCGTCCAGTCATACGCCCCATCCTGCCTCACTCGTCCAGTCATACGCCCCATCCTGCCTCACTCGTCCAGTCATTCGCCCCATCCTGCCCCACTCGTCCAGTCATACGCCCCATCCTGCCCCACCCGTCCAGTCATTCGCCCCATCCTGCCCCACTCGTCCAGTCATTCGCCCCATCCTGCCTCACTCGTCCAGTCATACGCCCCATCCTGCCTCACTCGTCCAGTCATTCGCCCCATCCTGCCTCACTCGTCCAGTCATACGCCCCATCCTGCCTCACTCGTCCAGTCATTCGCCCCATCCTGCCCCACTCGTCCAGTCATACGCCCCATCCTGCGCCACTCGTCCAGTCATTCGCCCCATCCTGCCCCACTCGTCCAGTCATACGCCCCATCCTGCCTCACTCGTCCTGTCATTCGCCCCATCCTGCCCCACTCGTCCAGTCATACGCCCCATCCTGCCCCACTCGTCCAGTCATTCGCCCCATCCTGCCTCACTCGTCCAGTCATACGCCCCATCCTGCCCCACTCGTCCAGTCATACGCCCCATCCTGCCCCACTCGTCGATTTGTCACTCGCCCCATCCTGCCTCACTTGTCCAGTCATTCGCCCCATCCTGCCTCACTCGTCCAGTCATTCGCCCCATCCTGCCTCACTCGTCCAGTCATACGCCCCATCCTGCCCCACTCGTCCAGTCATACGCCCCATCCTGCCCCACTCGTCCATTCATACGCCCCATCCTGCCGCACTCGTCGATTTGTCACTCGCCCCATCCTGCCTCACTTGTCCAGTCATTCGCCCCATCCTGCCTCACTCGTCCAGTCATTCGCCCCATCCTGCCTTACTCGTCCAGTCATACGCCCTATCCTGCCTCACTCGTCCAGTCATTCGCCCCATCCTGCCTCACTCGTCCAGTCATTCGCCCCATCCTGCCCCACTCGTCCAGTCATACGCCCCATCCTGCCCCACTCGTCCAGTCATTCGCCCCATCCTGCCTCACTCGTACAGTCATTCGCCCCATCCTGCCCCACTCGTCCAGTCATTCGCCCCATCCTGCCCCACTCGTCCAGTCATACGCCTCATCCTGCCCCACTCGTCCAGTCATTCGCCCCATCCTGCCCCACTCGTCCAGTCATTCGCCCCATCCTGCCCCACTCGTCCAGTCATACGCCCCATCCTGCCCCACTCGTCCAGTCATACGCCCCATCCTGCCTCACTCGTACAGTCATTCGCCCCATCCTGCCCTACTCGTCCAGTCATTCGCCCCATCCTGCCTCACTCGTCCAGTCATACGCCCTATCCTACCTCACTCGTCCAGTCATTCGCCCCATCCTGCCCCACTCGTCCAGTCACACGCCTCATCCTGCCCCACTCGTCCAGTCATTCGCCCCATCCTGCCTCACTCGTCCAGTCATACGCCCCATCCTGCCTCACTCGTCCAGTCATTCGCCCCATCCTGCCTCACTCGTCCAGTCATACGCCCCATCCTGCCTCACTCGTCCAGTCATTCGCCCCATCCTGCCTCACTCGTCCAGTCATTCGCCCCATCCTGCCTCACTCGTCCAGTCATTCGCCCCATCCTGCCCCACTCGTCCAGTCATACGCCCCATCCTGCCTCACTCGTCCAGTCATTCGCCCCATCCTGCCTCACTCGTCCAGTCATTCGCCCCATCCTGCCCCACTCGTCCAGTCATTCGCCCCATCCTGCCTCACTTGTCCAGTCATACGCCCTATCCTACCTCACTCGTCCAGTCATTCGCCCCATCCTGCCTCACTCGTCCAGTCATTCGCCCCATCCTGCCCCACTCGTCCAGTCATACGCCTCATCCTGCCCCACTCGTCCAGTCATTCGCCCCATCCTGCCTCACTCGTCCAGTCATACTCCCCATCCTGCCTCACTCGTCCAGTCATTCGCCCCATCCTGCCCCACTCGTCCAGCCATTCGCCCCATCCTGCCTCACTCGTCCAGTCATACGCCCCATCCTGCCTCACTCGTCCAGTCATACGCCCCACCCGGCCTCACTCGTCCAGTCATTCGCCCCATCCTGCCTCACTCGTCCAGTCATACGCCCCATCCTGCCCCACTCGTCCAGTCATTCGCCCCATCCTGCCCCACTCGTCCAGTCATTCGCCCCATCCTGCCTCAGTCGTCCAGTCATACGCCCCATCCTGCCTCACTCGTCCAGTCATTCGCCCCATCCTGCCTCACTCGTCTAGTCATACGCCCCATCCTGCCTCACTCGTCCAGTCATTCGCCCCATCCTGCCCCACTCGTCCAGTCATACGCCCCATCCTGCCCCACTCGTCCAGTCATTCGCCCTATCCTGCCCCACTCGTCGATTTGTCACTCGCCCCATCCTGCCTCACTTGTCCAGTCATTCGCCCCATCCTGCCTCACTCGTCCAGTCATTCGCCCCATCCTGCCTCACTCGTCCAGTCATACGCCCCATCCTGCCCCACTCGTCCAGTCATACGCCCCATCCTGCCCCACTCGTCCATTCATACGCCCCATCCTGCCGCACTCGTCGATTTGTCACTCGCCCCATCCTGCCTCACTTGTCCAGTCATTCGCCCCATCCTGCCTCACTCGTCCAGTCATTCGCCCCATCCTGCCTCACTCGTCCAGTCATACGCCCTATCCTGCCTCACTCGTCCAGTCATACGCCCTATCCTGCCTCACTCATCCAGTCATTCGCCCCATCCTGCCTCACTCGTCCAGTCATTCGCCCCATCCTGCCCCACTCGTCCAGTCATTCGCCCCATCCTGCCTCACTCGTCCAGTCATACGTCCCATCCTGCCTCACTCGTCCAGTCATTCGCCCCATCCTGCCTCACTCGTCCAGTCATTCGCCCCATCCTGCCCCACTCGTCCAGTCATTCGCCCCATCCTGCCTCACACGTCCAGTCATTCGCCCCATCCTGCCTCACTCGTCCAGTCATACGCCCCATCCTGCCCCACTCGTCGATTTGTCACTCGCCCCATCCTGCCTCACTTGTCCAGTCATTCGTCCTATCCTGCCTCACTCGTCCAGTCATTCGCCCCATCCTGCCTCACTCGTCCAGTCATACGCCCCATCCTGCCCCACTCGTCCAGTCATACGCCCCATCCTGCTCCACTCGTCCATTCATACGCCCCATCCTGCCGCACTCGTAGTGGTTAGCGCACTAGACCGCAGATCAATAGGTCCTGGGTTCGAATCCGGGCTCGGGCACCTAATCTGGGGCATGTTTCATTCCTTCATCCTTCATCGTCTCGGGAGGTTCCTTGGCCCAATTTAGCCTGTATGTGCACAAAAGTGGCCTAAAACACCAACATTCCATTCCTGCCGCACTCGTCGATTTGTCACTCGCCCCATCCTGCCTCACTCGTCCAGTCATTCGCCCCATCCTGCCCCACTCGTCCAGTCATTCGCCCCATCCTGCCTCACTCGTCCAGTCATACGCCCCATCCTGCCCCACTCGTCGATTTGTCACTCGCCCCATCCTGCCTCACTCGTCCAGTCATTCGCCCCATCCTGCCTCACTCGTCCAGTCATACGCCCCATCCTGCCTCACTCGTCCAGTCATACGCCCCATCCTGCCTCACTCGTCCAGTCATACGCCCCATCCTGCCTCACTCGTCCAGTCATACGCCCCATCCTGCCTCACTCGTCCAGTCATTCGCCCCATCCTGCCCCACTCGTCCAGTCATACGCCCCATCCTGCCCCACTCGTCCAGTCATTCGCCCCATCCTGCCCCACTCGTCCAGTCATTCGCCCCATCCTGCCTCACTCGTCCAGTCATACGCCCCATCCTGCCTCACTCGTCCAGTCATTCGCCCCATCCTGCCTCACTCGTCCAGTCATACGCCCCATCCTGCCTCACTCGTCCAGTCATTCGCCCCATCCTGCCTCACTCGTCCAGTCATACGCCCCATCCTGCCCCACTCGTCGATTTGTCACTCGCCCCATCCTGCCTCACTTGTCCAGTCATTCGCCCCATCCTGCCTCACTCGTCCAGTCATTCGCCCCATCCTGCCTCACTCGTCCAGTCATACGCCCCATCCTGCCCCACTCGTCCAGTCATACGCCCCATCCTGCCCCACTCGTCCATTCATACGCCCCATCCTGCCGCACTCGTCGATTTGTCACTCGCCCCATCCTGCCTCACTTGTCCAGTCATTCGCCCCATCCTGCCTCACTCGTCCAGTCATTCGCCCCATCCTGCCTTACTCGTCCAGTCATACGCCCTATCCTGCCTCACTCGTCCAGTCATTCGCCCCATCCTGCCTCACTCGTCCAGTCATTCGCCCCATCCTGCCCCACTCGTCCAGTCATACGCCCCATCCTGCCCCACTCGTCCAGTCATTCGCCCCATCCTGCCTCACTCGTACAGTCATTCGCCCCATCCTGCCCCACTCGTCCAGTCATTCGCCCCATCCTGCCCCACTCGTCCAGTCATACGCCTCATCCTGCCCCACTCGTCCAGTCATTCGCCCCATCCTGCCCCACTCGTCCAGTCATTCGCCCCATCCTGCCCTACTCGTCCAGTCATACGCCCCATCCTGCCCCACTCGTCCAGTCATACGCCCCATCCTGCCTCACTCGTACAGTCATTCGCCCCATCCTGCCCCACTCGTCCAGTCATTCGCCCCATCCTGCCTCACTCGTCCAGTCATACGCCCTATCCTACCTCACTCGTCCAGTCATTCGCCCCATCCTGCCCCACTCGTCCAGTCACACGCCTCATCCTGCCCCACTCGTCCAGTCATTCGCCCCATCCTGCCTCACTCGTCCAGTCATACGCCCCATCCTGCCTCACTCGTCCAGTCATTCGCCCCATCCTGCCTCACTCGTCCAGTCATACGCCCCATCCTGCCTCACTCGTCCAGTCATTCGCCCCATCCTGCCTCACTCGTCCAGTCATTCGCCCCATCCTGCCTCACTCGTCCAGTCATTCGCCCCATCCTGCCCCACTCGTCCAGTCATACGCCCCATCCTGCCTCACTCGTCCAGTCATTCGCCCCATCCTGCCTCACTCGTCCAGTCATTCGCCCCATCCTGCCCCACTCGTCCAGTCATTCGCCCCATCCTGCCTCACTTGTCCAGTCATACGCCCTATCCTACCTCACTCGTCCAGTCATTCGCCCCATCCTGCCTCACTCGTCCAGTCATTCGCCCCATCCTGCCCCACTCGTCCAGTCATACGCCTCATCCTGCCCCACTCGTCCAGTCATTCGCCCCATCCTGCCTCACTCGTCCAGTCATACTCCCCATCCTGCCTCACTCGTCCAGTCATTCGCCCCATCCTGCCCCACTCGTCCAGCCATTCGCCCCATCCTGCCTCACTCGTCCAGTCATACGCCCCATCCTGCCTCACTCGTCCAGTCATACGCCCCATCCTGCCTCACTCGTCCAGTCATTCGCCCCATCCTGCCTCACTCGTCCAGTCATACGCCCCATCCTGCCCCACTCGTCCAGTCATTCGCCCCATCCTGCCCCACTCGTCCAGTCATTCGCCCCATCCTGCCTCAGTCGTCCAGTCATACGCCGCATCCTGCCTCACTCGTCCAGTCATTCGCCCCATCCTGCCTCACTCGTCTAGTCATACGCCCCATCCTGCCTCACTCGTCCAGTCATTCGCCCCATCCTGCCCCACTCGTCCAGTCATACGCCCCATCCTGCCCCACTCGTCCAGTCATTCGCCCTATCCTGCCCCACTCGTCGATTTGTCACTCGCCCCATCCTGCCTCACTTGTCCAGTCATTCGCCCCATCCTGCCTCACTCGTCCAGTCATTCGCCCCATCCTGCCTCACTCGTCCAGTCATACGCCCCATCCTGCCCCACTCGTCCAGTCATACGCCCCATCCTGCCCCACTCGTCCATTCATACGCCCCATCCTGCCGCACTCGTCGATTTGTCACTCGCCCCATCCTGCCTCACTTGTCCAGTCATTCGCCCCATCCTGCCTCACTCGTCCAGTCATTCGCCCCATCCTGCCTCACTCGTCCAGTCATACGCCCTATCCTGCCTCACTCGTCCAGTCATACGCCCTATCCTGCCTCACTCATCCAGTCATTCGCCCCATCCTGCCTCACTCGTCCAGTCATTCGCCCCATCCTGCCCCACTCGTCCAGTCATTCGCCCCATCCTGCCTCACTCGTCCAGTCATACGTCCCATCCTGCCTCACTCGTCCAGTCATTCGCCCCATCCTGCCTCACTCGTCCAGTCATTCGCCCCATCCTGCCCCACTCGTCCAGTCATTCGCCCCATCCTGCCTCACTCGTCCAGTCATTCGCCCCATCCTGCCTCACTCGTCCAGTCATACGCCCCATCCTGCCCCACTCGTCGATTTGTCACTCGCCCTATCCTGCCTCACTTGTCCAGTCATTCGTCCTATCCTGCCTCACTCGTCCAGTCATTCGCCCCATCCTGCCTCACTCGTCCAGTCATACGCCCCATCCTGCCCCACTCGTCCAGTCATACGCCCCATCCTGCTCCACTCGTCCATTCATACGCCCCATCCTGCCGCACTCGTAGTGGTTAGCGCACTAGACCGCAGATCAATAGGTCCTGGGTTCGAATCCGGGCTCGGGCACCTAATCTGGGGCATGTTTCATTCCTTCATCCTTCATCGTCTCGGGAGGTTCCTTGGCCCAATTTAGCCTGTATGTGCACAAAAGTGGCCTAAAACACCAACATTCCATTCCTGCCGCACTCGTCGATTTGTCACTCGCCCCATCCTGCCTCACTCGTCCAGTCATTCGCCCCATCCTGCCCCACTCGTCCAGTCATTCGCCCCATCCTGCCTCACTCGTCCAGTCATACGCCCCATCCTGCCCCACTCGTCGATTTGTCACTCGCCCCATCCTGCCTCACTCGTCCAGTCATTCGCCCCATCCTGCCTCACTCGTCCAGTCATTCGCCCCATCCTGCCCCACTCGTCCAGTCATACGCCCCATCCTGCCCCACTCGTCCAGTCATTCGCCCCATCCTGCCCCACTCGTCCAGTCATTCGCCCCATCCTGCCTCACTCGTCCAGTCATACGCCCCATCCTGCCTCACTCGTCCAGTCATTCGCCCCATCCTGCCTCACTCGTCCAGTCATTCGCCCCATCCTGCCCCACTCGTCCAGTCATTCGCCCCATCCTGCCTCACTCGTCCAGTCATTCGCCCCATCCTGCCTCACTCGTCCAGCCATTTGCCCCATCCTGCCCCATTCGTCCATTCATACGCCCCATCCTGCCCCACTCGTCGATTTGTCACTTGCCCCATCCTGCCTCACTTGTCCAGTCATTCGCCCCATCCTGCCCCACTCGTCCAGTCATTCGCGCCATCCTGCCTCACTCGTCCAGTCATTCGCCCCATCCTGCCTCACTCGTCCAGTCATACGCCCCATCCTGCCCCACTCGTCGATTTGTCACTCGCCCCATCCTGCCTCACTTGTCCAGTCATTCGCCCCATCCTGCCTCACTCGTCCAGTCATTCGCCCCATCCTGCCTCACTCGTCCAGTCATTCGCCCCATCCTGCCCCACTCGTCCAGTCATACGCCTCATCCTGCCCCACTCGTCCAGTCATTCGCCCCATCCTGCCCCACTCGTCCAGTCATTCGCCCCATCCTGCCCCACTCGTCCAGTCATACGCCCCATCCTGCCCCACTCGTCCAGTCATACGCCCCATCCTGCCTCAATCGTACAGTCATTCGCCCCATCCTGCCCCACACGTCCAGTCATTCGCCCCATCCTGCCTCACTCGTCCAGTCATACGCCCTATCCTACCTCACTCGTCCAGTCATTCGCCCCATCCTGCCCCACTCGTCCAGTCACACGCCTCATCCTGCCCCACTCGTCCAGTCATTCGCCCCATCCTGCCTCACTCGTCCAGTCATACGCCCCATCCTGCCTCACTCGTCCATTCATACGCCCCATCCTGCCGCACTCGTCGATTTGTCACTCGCCCCATCCTGCCTCACTTGTCCAGTCATTCGCCCCATCCTGCCTCACTCGTCCAGTCATTCGCCCCATCCTGCCTCACTCGTCCAGTCATACGCCCTATCCTGCCTCACTCGTCCAGTCATTCGCCCCATCCTGCCTCACTCGTCCAGTCATTCGCCCCATCCTGCCCCACTCGTCCAGTCATACGCCCCATCCTGCCCCACTCGTCCAGTCATTCGCCCCATCCTGCCCCACTCGTCCAGTCATTCGCCCCATCCTGCCTCACTCGTCCAGTCATACGTCCCATCCTGCCTCACTCGTCCAGTCATTCGCCCCATCCTGCCTCACTCGTCCAGTCATTCGACCATCCTGCCCCACTCGTCCAGTCATTCGCCCCATCCTGCCTCACTCGTCCAGTCATTCGCCCCATCCTGCCTCACTCGTCCAGTCATACGCCCCATCCTGCCCCACTCGTCGATTTGTCACTCGCCCCATCCTGCCTCACTCGTCCAGTCATTCGCCCCATCCTGCCTCACTCGTCCAGTCATACGCCCCATCCTGCCCCACTCGTCGATTTGTCACTCGCCCCATCCTGCTTCACTTGTCCAGTCATTCGCCCCATCCTGCCTCACTCGTCCAGTCATTCGCCCCATCCTGCCTCACTCGTCCAGTCATTCGCCCCATCCTGCCCCACTCGTCCAGTCATACGCCTCATCCTGCCCCACTCGTCCAGTCATTCGCCCCATCCTGCCCCACTCGTCCAGTCATTCGCCCCATCCTGCCCCACTCGTCCAGTCATACGCCCCATCCTGCCCCACTCGTCCAGTCATACGCCCCATCCTGCCTCACTCGTACAGTCATTCGCCCCATCCTGCCCCACTCGTCCAGTCATTCGCCCCATCCTGCCTCACTCGTCCAGTCATACGTCCCATCCTGCCTCACTCGTCCAGTCATTCGCCCCATCCTGCCTCACTCGTCCAGTCATTCGCCCCATCCTGCCTCACTCGTCCAGTCATACGCCCCATCCTGCCTCACTCGTCCAGTCATTCGCCCCATCCTGCCCCACTCGTCCAGTCATTCGCCCCATCCTGCCTCACTCGTCCAATCATACGCCCCATCCTGCCCCACTCGTCCAGTCATACGCCCCATCCTGCCCCACTCGTCCAGTCATTCGCCCCATCCTGCCCCACTCGTCCAGTCATACGCCCCATCCTCCCTCACTCGTCCAGTCATACGCCCCATCCTGCCTCACTCGTCCAGTCATTCGCCCCATCCTGCCTCACTCGTCCAGTCATACGCCCCATCCTGCCCAACTCGTCCAGTCATTCGCCCCATCCTGCCCCACTCGTCCAGTCAGTCGCCCCATCCTGCCTCACTCGTCCAGTCATACGCCCCATCCTGCCTCACTCGTCCAGTCATACGCCCCATCCTGCCTCACTCGTCCAGTCATACGCCCCATCCTGCCTCACTCGTCCAGTCATACGCCCCATCCTGCCTCACTCGTCAAGTCATACGCCCCATCCTGCCTCACTCGTCCAGTCATTCGCCCCATCCTGCCCCACTCGTCCAGTCATACGCCCCATCCTGCCCCACTCGTCCAGTCATTCGCCCCATCCTGCCCCACTCGTCCAGTCATTCGCCCCATCCTGCCTCACTCGTCCAGTCATACGCCCCATCCTGCCTCACTCGTCCAGTCATTCGCCCCATCCTGCCTCACTCGTCCAGTCATACGCCCCATCCTGCCTCACTCGTCCAGTCATTCGCCCCATCCTGCCCCACTCGTCCAGTCATACGCCCCATCCTGCCGCACTCGTCCAGTCATACGCCCCATCCTGCCCCACTCGTCCAGTCATACGCCCCATCCTGCCCCACTCGTCCAGTCATACGCCCCATCCTGCCTCACTCGTCCAGTCATACGCCCCATCCTGCGCCACTCGTCCAGTCATTCGCCCCATCCTGCCCCACTCGTCGATTTGTCACTCGCCCCATCCTGCCTCACTTGTCCAGTCATTCGCCCCATCCTGCCCCACTCGTCCAGTCATACGCCCCATCCTGCCCCACTCGTCCAGTCATACGCCCCATCCTGCCTCACTCGTCCAGTCATACGCCCCATCCTGCCCCACTCGTCCAGTCATTCGCCCCATCCTGCCCCACTCGTCGATTTGTCACTCGCCCCATCCTGCCTCACTTGTCCAGTCATTCGCCCCATCCTGCCCCACTCGTCCAGTCATACGCCCCATCCTGCCCCACTCGTCCAGTCATACGCCCCATCCTGCCTCACTCGTCCAGTCATACGCCCCATCCTGCCCCACTCGTCCAGTCATTCGCCCCATCCTGCCCCACTCGTCCAGTCATACGCCCCATCCTGCCCCACTCGTCCAGTCATACGCCCCATCCTGCCTCACTCGTCCAGTCATACGCCCCATCCTGCCCCACTCGTCCAGTCATACGCCCCATCCTGCCCCACTCGTCGATTTGTCACTCGCCCCATCCTGCCTCACTTGTCCAGTCATTCGCCCCATCCTGCCTCACTCGTCCAGTCATTCGCCCCATCCTGCCTTACTCGTCCAGTCATACGCCCTATCCTGCCTCACTCGTCCAGTCATTCGCCCCATCCTGCCTCACTCGTCCAGTCATTCGCCCCATCCTGCCCCACTCGTCCAGTCATACGCCCCATCCTGCCCCACTCGTCCAGTCATACGCCCCATCCTGCCTCAATCGTACAGTCATTCGCCCCATCCTGCCCCACACGTCCAGTCATTCGCCCCATCCTGCCCCACTCGTCCAGTCATTCGCCCCATCCTGCCTCACTCGTCCAGTCATACGCCCCATCCTGCCTCACTCGTCCAGTCATTCGCCCCATCCTGCCTCACTCGTCCAGTCATACGCCCCATCCTGCCTCACTCGTCCAGTCATTCGCCCCATCCTGCCCCACTCGTCCAGTCATACGCCCCATCCTGCCGCACTCGTCCAGTCATACGCCCCATCCTGCCCCACTCGTCCAGTCATACGCCCCATCCTGCCCCACTCGTCCAGTCATACGCCCCATCCTGCCTCACTCGTCCAGTCATACGCCCCATCCTGCGCCACTCGTCCAGTCATTCGCCCCATCCTGCCCCACTCGTCGATTTGTCACTCGCCCCATCCTGCCTCACTTGTCCAGTCATTCGCCCCATCCTGCCCCACTCGTCCAGTCATACGCCCCATCCTGCCCCACTCGTCCAGTCATACGCCCCATCCTGCCTCACTCGTCCAGTCATACGCCCCATCCTGCCCCACTCGTCCAGTCATTCGCCCCATCCTGCCCCACTCGTCGATTTGTCACTCGCCCCATCCTGCCTCACTTGTCCAGTCATTCGCCCCATCCTGCCCCACTCGTCCAGTCATACGCCCCATCCTGCCCCACTCGTCCAGTCATACGCCCCATCCTGCCTCACTCGTCCAGTCATACGCCCCATCCTGCCCCACTCGTCCAGTCATTCGCCCCATCCTGCCCCACTCGTCCAGTCATACGCCCCATCCTGCCCCACTCGTCCAGTCATACGCCCCATCCTGCCTCACTCGTCCAGTCATACGCCCCATCCTGCCCCACTCGTCCAGTCATACGCCCCATCCTGCCCCACTCGTCGATTTGTCACTCGCCCCATCCTGCCTCACTTGTCCAGTCATTCGCCCCATCCTGCCTCACTCGTCCAGTCATTCGCCCCATCCTGCCTTACTCGTCCAGTCATACGCCCTATCCTGCCTCACTCGTCCAGTCATTCGCCCCATCCTGCCTCACTCGTCCAGTCATTCGCCCCATCCTGCCCCACTCGTCCAGTCATACGCCCCATCCTGCCCCACTCGTCCAGTCATACGCCCCATCCTGCCTCAATCGTACAGTCATTCGCCCCATCCTGCCCCACACGTCCAGTCATTCGCCCCATCCTGCCTCACTCGTCCAGTCATACGCCCTATCCTACCTCACTCGTCCAGTCATTCGCCCCATCCTGCCCCACTCGTCCAGTCACACGCCTCATCCTGCCCCACTCGTCCAGTCATTCGCCCCATCCTGCCTCACTCGTCCAGTCATACGCCCCATCCTGCCTCACTCGTCCATTCATACGCCCCATCCTGCCGCACTCGTCGATTTGTCACTCGCCCCATCCTGCCTCACTTGTCCAGTCATTCGCCCCATCCTGCCTCACTCGTCCAGTCATTCGCCCCATCCTGCCTCACTCGTCCAGTCATACGCCCTATCCTGCCTCACTCGTCCAGTCATACGCCCTATCCTGCCTCACTCGTCCAGTCATTCGCCCCATCCTGCCTCACTCGTCCAGTCATTCGCCCCATCCTGCCCCACTCGTCCAGTCATACGCCCCATCCTGCCCCACTCGTCCAGTCATTCGCCCCATCCTGCCCCACTCGTCCAGTCATTCGCCCCATCCTGCCTCACTCGTCCAGTCATACGTCCCATCCTGCCTCACTCGTCCAGTCATTCGCCCCATCCTGCCTCACTCGTCCAGTCATTCGACCATCCTGCCCCACTCGTCCAGTCATTCGCCCCATCCTGCCTCACTCGTCCAGTCATTCGCCCCATCCTGCCTCACTCGTCCAGTCATACGCCCCATCCTGCCCCACTCGTCGATTTGTCACTCGCCCCATCCTGCCTCACTCGTCCAGTCATTCGCCCCATCCTGCCTCACTCGTCCAGTCATACGCCCCATCCTGCCCCACTCGTCGATTTGTCACTCGCCCCATCCTGCCTCACTTGTCCAGTCATTCGCCCCATCCTGCCTCACTCGTCCAGTCATTCGCCCCATCCTGCCTCACTCGTCCAGTCATTCGCCCCATCCTGCCCCACTCGTCCAGTCATACGCCTCATCCTGCCCCACTCGTCCAGTCATTCGCCCCATCCTGCCCCACTCGTCCAGTCATTCGCCCCATCCTGCCCCACTCGTCCAGTCATACGCCCCATCCTGCCCCACTCGTCCAGTCATACGCCCCATCCTGCCTCACTCGTACAGTCATTCGCCCCATCCTGCCCCACTCGTCCAGTCATTCGCCCCATCCTGCCTCACTCGTCCAGTCATACGTCCCATCCTGCCTCACTCGTCCAGTCATTCGCCCCATCCTGCCTCACTCGTCCAGTCATTCGCCCCATCCTGCCTCACTCGTCCAGTCATACGCCCCATCCTGCCTCACTCGTCCAGTCATTCGCCCCATCCTGCCCCACTCGTCCAGTCATTCGCCCCATCCTGCCTCACTCGTCCAATCATACGCCCCATCCTGCCCCACTCGTCCAGTCATACGCCCCATCCTGCCCCACTCGTCCAGTCATTCGCCCCATCCTGCCCCACTCGTCCAGTCATACGCCCCATCCTCCCTCACTCGTCCAGTCATACGCCCCATCCTGCCTCACTCGTCCAGTCATTCGCCCCATCCTGCCTCACTCGTCCAGTCATTCGCCCCATCCTGCCCCACTCGTCCAGTCAGTCGCCCCATCCTGCCTCACTCGTCCAGTCATACGCCCCATCCTGCCTCACTCGTCCAGTCATACGCCCCATCCTGCCTCACTCGTCCAGTCATACGCCCCATCCTGCCTCACTCGTCCAGTCATACGCCCCATCCTGCCTCACTCGTCCAGTCATACGCCCCATCCTGCCTCACTCGTCCAGTCATTCGCCCCATCCTGCCCCACTCGTCCAGTCATACGCCCCATCCTGCCCCACTCGTCCAGTCATTCGCCCCATCCTGCCCCACTCGTCCAGTCATTCGCCCCATCCTGCCTCACTCGTCCAGTCATACGCCCCATCCTGCCTCACTCGTCCAGTCATTCGCCCCATCCTGCCTCACTCGTCCAGTCATACGCCCCATCCTGCCTCACTCGTCCAGTCATTCGCCCCATCCTGCCCCACTCGTCCAGTCATACGCCCCATCCTGCCGCACTCGTCCAGTCATACGCCCCATCCTGCCCCACTCGTCCAGTCATACGCCCCATCCTGCCCCACTCGTCCAGTCATACGCCCCATCCTGCCTCACTCGTCCAGTCATACGCCCCATCCTGCCCCACTCGTCCAGTCATTCGCCCCATCCTGCCCCACTTGTCGATTTGTCACTCGCCCCATCCTGCCTCACTTGTCCAGTCATTCGCCCCATCCTGCCCCACTCGTCCAGTCATACGCCCCATCCTGCCCCACTCGTCCAGTCATACGCCCCATCCTGCCTCACTCGTCCAGTCATACGCCCCATCCTGCCCCACTCGTCCAGTCATTCGCCCCATCCTGCCCCACTCGTCCAGTCATACGCCCCATCCTGCCCCACTCGTCCAGTCATACGCCCCATCCTGCCTCACTCGTCCAGTCATACGCCCCATCCTGCCCCACTCGTCCAGTCATACGCCCCATCCTGCCCCACTCGTCGATTTGTCACTCGCCCCATCCTGCCTCACTTGTCCAGTCATTCGCCCCATCCTGCCTCACTCGTCCAGTCATTCGCCCCATCCTGCCTTACTCGTCCAGTCATACGCCCTATCCTGCCTCACTCGTCCAGTCATTCGCCCCATCCTGCCTCACTCGTCCAGTCATTCGCCCCATCCTGCCCCACTCGTCCAGTCATACGCCCCATCCTGCCCCACTCGTCCAGTCATTCGCCCCATCCTGCCCCACTCGTCCAGTCATTCGCCCCATCCTGCCTCACTCGTCCAGTCATACGTCCCATCCTGCCTCACTCGTCCAGTCATTCGCCCCATCCTGCCTCACTCGTCCAGTCATTCGCCCCATCCTGCCCCACTCGTCCAGTCATTCGCCCCATCCTGCCTCACTCGTCCAGTCATTCGCCCCATCCTGCCTCACTCGTCCAGTCATACGCCCCATCCTGCCCCACTCGTCGATTTGTCACTCGCCCCATCCTGCCTCACTTGTCCAGTCATTCGCCCCATCCTGCCTCACTCGTCCAGTCATTCGCCCCATCCTGCCTCACTCGTCCAGTCATTCGCCCCATCCTGCCCCACTCGTCCAGTCATACGCCTCATCCTGCCCCACTCGTCCAGTCATTCGCCCCATCCTGCCCCACTCGTCCAGTCATACGCCCCATCCTGCCCCACTCGTCCAGTCATACGCCCCATCCTGTCTCACTCGTACAGTCATTCGCCCCATCCTGCCCCACTCGTCCAGTCATTCGCCCCATCCTGCCTCACTCGTCCAGTCATACGCCCTATCCTACCTCACTCGTCCAGTCATTCGCCCCATCCTGCCCCACTCGTCCAGTCACACGCCTCATCCTGCCCCACTCGTCCAGTCATTCGCCCCATCCTGCCTCACTCGTCCAGTCATACGCCCCATCCTGCCTCACTCGTCCAGTCATTCGCCCCATCCTGCCTCACTCGTCCAGTCATTCGCCCCATCCTGCCCCACTCGTCCAGTCATACGCCCCATCCTGCCTCACTCGTCCAGTCATTCGCCCCATCCTGCCTCACTCGTCCAGTCATTCGCCCCATCCTGCCCCACTCGTCCAGTCATACGCCCCATCCTGCCCCACTCGTCCAGTCATACGCCCCATCCTGCCTCACTCGTCCAGTCATACGCCCCATCCTGCCCCACTCGTCCAGTCATTCGCCCCATCCTGCCCCACTTGTCGATTTGTCACTCGCCCCATCCTGCCTCACTTGTCCAGTCATTCGCCCCATCCTGCCCCACTCGTCCAGTCATACGCCCCATCCTGCCCCACTCGTCCAGTCATACGCCCCATCCTGCCTCACTCGTCCAGTCATACGCCCCATCCTGCCCCACTCGTCCAGTCATTCGCCCCATCCTGCCCCACTCGTCCAGTCATACGCCCCATCCTGCCCCACTCGTCCAGTCATACGCCCCATCCTGCCTCACTCGTCCAGTCATACGCCCCATCCTGCCCCACTCGTCCAGTCATACGCCCCATCCTGCCCCACTCGTCGATTTGTCACTCGCCCCATCCTGCCTCACTTGTCCAGTCATTCGCCCCATCCTGCCTCACTCGTCCAGTCATTCGCCCCATCCTGCCTTACTCGTCCAGTCATACGCCCTATCCTGCCTCACTCGTCCAGTCATTCGCCCCATCCTGCCTCACTCGTCCAGTCATTCGCCCCATCCTGCCCCACTCGTCCAGTCATACGCCCCATCCTGCCCCACTCGTCAAGTCATTCGCCCCATCCTGCCCCACTCGTCCAGTCATTCGCCCCATCCTGCCTCACTCGTCCAGTCATACGTCCCATCCTGCCTCACTCGTCCAGTCATTCGCCCCATCCTGCCCCACTCGTCCAGTCATTCGCCCCATCCTGCCTCACTCGTCCAGTCATTCGCCCCATCCTGCCTCACTCGTCCAGTCATACGCCCCATCCTGCCCCACTCGTCGATTTGTCACTCGCCCCATCCTGCCTCACTTGTCCAGTCATTCGCCCCATCCTGCCTCACTCGTCCAGTCATTCGCCCCATCCTGCCTCACTCGTCCAGTCATTCGCCCCATCCTGCCCCACTCGTCCAGTCATACGCCTCATCCTGCCCCACTCGTCCAGTCATTCGCCCCATCCTGCCCCACTCGTCCAGTCATACGCCCCATCCTGCCCCACTCGTCCAGTCATACGCCCCATCCTGCCTCACTCGTACAGTCATTCGCCCCATCCTGCCCCACTCGTCCAGTCATTCGCCCCATCCTGCCTCACTCGTCCAGTCATACGCCCTATCCTACCTCACTCGTCCAGTCATTCGCCCCATCCTGCCCCACTCGTCCAGTCACACGCCTCATCCTGCCCCACTCGTCCAGTCATTCGCCCCATCCTGCCTCACTCGTCCAGTCATACGCCCCATCCTGCCTCACTCGTCCAGTCATTCGCCCCATCCTGCCTCACTCGTCCAGTCATTCGCCCCATCCTGCCCCACTCGTCCAGTCATACGCCCCATCCTGCCTCACTCGTCCAGTCATTCGCCCCATCCTGCCTCACTCGTCCAGTCATTCGCCCCATCCTGCCCCACTCGTCCAGTCATTCGCCCCATCCTGCCTCACTTGTCCAGTCATACGCCCTATCCTACCTCACTCGTCCAGTCATTCGCCCCATCCTGCCTCACTCGTCCAGTCATTCGCCCCATCCTGCCCCACTCGTCCAGTCATACGCCTCATCCTGCCCCACTCGTCCAGTCATTCGCCCCATCCTGCCTCACTCGTCCAGTCATACTCCCCATCCTGCCTCACTCGTCCAGTCATTCGCCCCATCCTGCCCCACTCGTCCAGCCATTCGCCCCATCCTGCCTCACTCGTCCAGTCATACGCCCCATCCTGCCTCACTCGTCCAGTCATACGCCCCATCCTGCCTCGCTCGTCCAGTCATTCGCCCCATCCTGCCTCACTCGTCCAGTCATACGCCCCATCCTGCCCCACTCGTCCAGTCATACGCCCCATCCTGCCTCACTCGTCCAGTCATACGCCCCATCCTGCCCCACTCGTCCAGTCATACGCCCCATCCTGCCCCACTCGTCGATTTGTCACTCGCCCCATCCTGCCTCACTTGTCCAGTCATTCGCCCCATCCTGCCTCACTCGTCCAGTCATTCGCCCCATCCTGCCTTACTCGTCCAGTCATACGCCCTATCCTGCCTCACTCGTCCAGTCATTCGCCCCATCCTGCCTCACTCGTCCAGTCATTCGCCCCATCCTGCCCCACTCGTCCAGTCATACGCCCCATCCTGCCCCACTCGTCCAGTCATACGCCCCATCCTGCCTCAATCGTACAGTCATTCGCCCCATCCTGCCCCACACGTCCAGTCATTCGCCCCATCCTGCCTCACTCGTCCAGTCATACGCCCTATCCTACCTCACTCGTCCAGTCATTCGCCCCATCCTGCCCCACTCGTCCAGTCACACGCCTCATCCTGCCCCACTCGTCCAGTCATTCGCCCCATCCTGCCTCACTCGTCCAGTCATACGCCCCATCCTGCCTCACTCGTCCATTCATACGCCCCATCCTGCCGCACTCGTCGATTTGTCACTCGCCCCATCCTGCCTCACTTGTCCAGTCATTCGCCCCATCCTGCCTCACTCGTCCAGTCATTCGCCCCATCCTGCCTCACTCGTCCAGTCATACGCCCTATCCTGCCTCACTCGTCCAGTCATACGCCCTATCCTGCCTCACTCGTCCAGTCATTCGCCCCATCCTGCCTCACTCGTCCAGTCATTCGCCCCATCCTGCCCCACTCGTCCAGTCATACGCCTCATCCTGCCCCACTCGTCCAGTCATTCGCCCCATCCTGCCCCACTCGTCCAGTCATTCGCCCCATCCTGCCCCACTCGTCCAGTCATACGCCCCATCCTGCCCCACTCGTCCAGTCATACGCCCCATCCTGCCTCACTCGTACAGTCATTCGCCCCATCCTGCCCCACTCGTCCAGTCATTCGCCCCATCCTGCCTCACTCGTCCAGTCATACGTCCCATCCTGCCTCACTCGTCCAGTCATTCGCCCCATCCTGCCTCACTCGTCCAGTCATTCGCCCCATCCTGCCTCACTCGTCCAGTCATACGCCCCATCCTGCCTCACTCGTCCAGTCATTCGCCCCATCCTGCCCCACTCGTCCAGTCATTCGCCCCATCCTGCCTCACTCGTCCAATCATACGCCCCATCCTGCCCCACTCGTCCAGTCATACGCCCCATCCTGCCCCACTCGTCCAGTCATTCGCCCCATCCTGCCCCACTCGTCCAGTCATACGCCCCATCCTCCCTCACTCGTCCAGTCATACGCCCCATCCTGCCTCACTCGTCCAGTCATTCGCCCCATCCTGCCTCACTCGTCCAGTCATACGCCCCATCCTGCCCAACTCGTCCAGTCATTCGCCCCATCCTGCCCCACTCGTCCAGTCAGTCGCCCCATCCTGCCTCACTCGTCCAGTCATACGCCCCATCCTGCCTCACTCGTCCAGTCATACGCCCCATCCTGCCTCACTCGTCCAGTCATACGCCCCATCCTGCCTCACTCGTCCAGTCATACGCCCCATCCTGCCTCACTCGTCCAGTCATACGCCCCATCCTGCCTCACTCGTCCAGTCATTCGCCCCATCCTGCCCCACTCGTCCAGTCATACGCCCCATCCTGCCCCACTCGTCCAGTCATTCGCCCCATCCTGCCCCACTCGTCCAGTCATTCGCCCCATCCTGCCTCACTCGTCCAGTCATACGCCCCATCCTGCCTCACTCGTCCAGTCATTCGCCCCATCCTGCCTCACTCGTCCAGTCATACGCCCCATCCTGCCTCACTCGTCCAGTCATTCGCCCCATCCTGCCCCACTCGTCCAGTCATACGCCCCATCCTGCCGCACTCGTCCAGTCATACGCCCCATCCTGCCCCACTCGTCCAGTCATACGCCCCATCCTGCCCCACTCGTCCAGTCATACGCCCCATCCTGCCTCACTCGTCCAGTCATACGCCCCATCCTGCGCCACTCGTCCAGTCATTCGCCCCATCCTGCCCCACTCGTCGATTTGTCACTCGCCCCATCCTGCCTCACTTGTCCAGTCATTCGCCCCATCCTGCCCCACTCGTCCAGTCATACGCCCCATCCTGCCCCACTCGTCCAGTCATACGCCCCATCCTGCCTCACTCGTCCAGTCATACGCCCCATCCTGCCCCACTCGTCCAGTCATTCGCCCCATCCTGCCCCACTCGTCGATTTGTCACTCGCCCCATCCTGCCTCACTTGTCCAGTCATTCGCCCCATCCTGCCCCACTCGTCCAGTCATACGCCCCATCCTGCCCCACTCGTCCAGTCATACGCCCCATCCTGCCTCACTCGTCCAGTCATACGCCCCATCCTGCCCCACTCGTCCAGTCATTCGCCCCATCCTGCCCCACTCGTCCAGTCATACGCCCCATCCTGCCCCACTCGTCCAGTCATACGCCCCATCCTGCCTCACTCGTCCAGTCATACGCCCCATCCTGCCCCACTCGTCCAGTCATACGCCCCATCCTGCCCCACTCGTCGATTTGTCACTCGCCCCATCCTGCCTCACTTGTCCAGTCATTCGCCCCATCCTGCCTCACTCGTCCAGTCATTCGCCCCATCCTGCCTTACTCGTCCAGTCATACGCCCTATCCTGCCTCACTCGTCCAGTCATTCGCCCCATCCTGCCTCACTCGTCCAGTCATTCGCCCCATCCTGCCCCACTCGTCCAGTCATACGCCCCATCCTGCCCCACTCGTCCAGTCATTCGCCCCATCCTGCCCCACTCGTCCAGTCATTCGCCCCATCCTGCCTCACTCGTCCAGTCATACGTCCCATCCTGCCTCACTCGTCCAGTCATTCGCCCCATCCTGCCTCACTCGTCCAGTCATTCGCCCCATCCTGCCCCACTCGTCCAGTCATTCGCCCCATCCTGCCTCACTCGTCCAGTCATTCGCCCCATCCTGCCTCACTCGTCCAGTCATACGCCCCATCCTGCCCCACTCGTCGATTTGTCACTCGCCCCATCCTGCCTCACTTGTCCAGTCATTCGCCCCATCCTGCCTCACTCGTCCAGTCATTCGCCCCATCCTGCCTCACTCGTCCAGTCATTCGCCCCATCCTGCCCCACTCGTCCAGTCATACGCCTCATCCTGCCCCACTCGTCCAGTCATTCGCCCCATCCTGCCCCACTCGTCCAGTCATACGCCCCATCCTGCCCCACTCGTCCAGTCATACGCCCCATCCTGCCTCACTCGTACAGTCATTCGCCCCATCCTGCCCCACTCGTCCAGTCATTCGCCCCATCCTGTCTCACTCGTCCAGTCATACGCCCTATCCTACCTCACTCGTCCAGTCATTCGCCCCATCCTGCCCCACTCGTCCAGTCACACGCCTCATCCTGCCCCACTCGTCCAGTCATTCGCCCCATCCTGCCTCACTCGTCCAGTCATACGCCCCATCCTGCCTCACTCGTCCAGTCATTCGCCCCATCCTGCCTCACTCGTCCAGTCATTCGCCCCATCCTGCCCCACTCGTCCAGTCATACGCCCCATCCTGCCTCACTCGTCCAGTCATTCGCCCCATCCTGCCTCACTCGTCCAGTCATTCGCCCCATCCTGCCCCACTCGTCCAGTCATTCGCCCCATCCTGCCTCACTTGTCCAGTCATACGCCCTATCCTACCTCACTCGTCCAGTCATTCGCCCCATCCTGCCTCACTCGTCCAGTCATTCGCCCCATCCTGCCCCACTCGTCCAGTCATACGCCTCATCCTGCCCCACTCGTCCAGTCATTCGCCCCATCCTGCCTCACTCGTCCAGTCATACTCCCCATCCTGCCTCACTCGTCCAGTCATTCGCCCCATCCTGCCCCACTCGTCCAGCCATTCGCCCCATCCTGCCTCACTCGTCCAGTCATACGCCCCATCC
Organism: Arenicola marina; assembly: GCA_964019135.1. Classification (NCBI taxonomy): domain Eukaryota; kingdom Metazoa; phylum Annelida; class Polychaeta; family Arenicolidae; genus Arenicola; species Arenicola marina. The sequence goes on from OZ025261.1 coordinate 39,824,023, forward strand.
TGCCTCACTCGTCCAGTCATACGCCCCATCCTGCCTCACTCGTCCAGTCATTCGCCCCATCCTGCCTCACTCGTCCAGTCATACGCCCCATCCTGCCCCACTCGTCCAGTCATTCGCCCCATCCTGCCCCACTCGTCCAGTCATTCGCCCCATCCTGCCTCACTCGTCCAGTCATACGCCCCATCCTGCCTCACTCGTCCAGTCATTCGCCCCATCCTGCCTCACTCGTCTAGTCATACGCCCCATCCTGCCTCACTCGTCCAGTCATTCGCCCCATCCTGCCCCACTCGTCCAGTCATACGCCCCATCCTGCCCCACTCGTCCAGTCATTCGCCCTATCCTGCCCCACTCGTCGATTTGTCACTCGCCCCATCCTGCCTCACTTGTCCAGTCATTCGCCCCATCCTGCCTCACTCGTCCAGTCATTCGCCCCATCCTGCCTCACTCGTCCAGTCATACGCCCCATCCTGCCCCACTCGTCCAGTCATACGCCCCATCCTGCCCCACTCGTCCATTCATACGCCCCATCCTGCCGCACTCGTCGATTTGTCACTCGCCCCATCCTGCCTCACTTGTCCAGTCATTCGCCCCATCCTGCCTCACTCGTCCAGTCATTCGCCCCATCCTGCCTCACTCGTCCAGTCATACGCCCCATCCTGCCTCACTCGTCCAGTCATACGCCCTATCCTGCCTCACTCATCCAGTCATTCGCCCCATCCTGCCTCACTCGTCCAGTCATTCGCCCCATCCTGCCCCACTCGTCCAGTCATTCGCCCCATCCTGCCTCACTCGTCCAGTCATACGTCCCATCCTGCCTCACTCGTCCAGTCATTCGCCCCATCCTGCCTCACTCGTCCAGTCATTCGCCCCATCCTGCCCCACTCGTCCAGTCATTCGCCCCATCCTGCCTCACTCGTCCAGTCATTCGCCCCATCCTGCCTCACTCGTCCAGTCATACGCCCCATCCTGCCCCACTCGTCGATTTGTCACTCGCCCCATCCTGCCTCACTTGTCCAGTCATTCGTCCTATCCTGCCTCACTCGTCCAGTCATTCGCCCCATCCTGCCTCACTCGTCCAGTCATACGCCCCATCCTGCCCCACTCGTCCAGTCATACGCCCCATCCTGCCCCACTCGTCCATTCATACGCCCCATCCTGCCGCACTCGTAGTGGTTAGCGCACTAGACCGCAGATCAATAGGTCCTGGGTTCGAATCCGGGCTCGGGCACCTAATCTGGGGCATGTTTCATTCCTTCATCCTTCATCGTCTCGGGAGGTTCCTTGGCCCAATTTAGCCTGTATGTGCACAAAAGTGGCCTAAAACACCAACATTCCATTCCTGCCGCACTCGTCGATTTGTCACTCGCCCCATCCTGCCTCACTCGTCCAGTCATTCGCCCCATCCTGCCCCACTCGTCCAGTCATTCGCCCCATCCTGCCTCACTCGTCCAGTCATACGCCCCATCCTGCCCCACTCGTCGATTTGTCACTCGCCCCATCCTGCCTCACTCGTCCAGTCATTCGCCCCATCCTGCCTCACTCGTCCAGTCATTCGCCCCATCCTGCCCCACTCGTCCAGTCATACGCCCCATCCTGCCCCACTCGTCCAGTCATTCGCCCCATCCTGCCCCACTCGTCCAGTCATTCGCCCCATCCTGCCTCACTCGTCCAGTCATACGCCCCATCCTGCCTCACTCGTCCAGTCATTCGCCCCATCCTGCCTCACTCGTCCAGTCATTCGCCCCATCCTGCCCCACTCGTCCAGTCATTCGCCCCATCCTGCCTCACTCGTCCAGTCATTCGCCCCATCCTGCCTCACTCGTCCAGCCATTTGCCCCATCCTGCCCCATTCGTCCATTCATACGCCCCATCCTGCCCCACTCGTCGATTTGTCACTTGCCCCATCCTGCCTCACTTGTCCAGTCATTCGCCCCATCCTGCCCCACTCGTCCAGTCATTCGCCCCATCCTGCCTCACTCGTCCAGTCATTCGCCCCATCCTGCCTCACTCGTCCAGTCATACGCCCTATCCTGCCTCACTCGTCCAGTCATACGCCCTATCCTGCCTCACTCGTCCAGTCGTTCGCCCCATCCTGACTCACTCGTCCAGACATTCGCCCCATCCTGCCCCTCTCGTCCAGTCATACGCCCCATCCTGCCCCACTCGTCCAGTCATTCGCCCCATCCTGCCCCACTCGTCCAGTCATTCGCCCCATCCTGCCTCACTCGTCCAGTCATACGCCCCATCCTGCCTCACTCGTCCAGTCATTCACCCCATCCTGCCTCACTCGTCCAGTCATTCGCCCCATCCTGCCCCACTCGTCCAGTCATTCGCCCCATCCTGCCTCACTCGTCCAGTCATTCGCCCCATCCTGCCTCACTCATCCAGTCATTCGCCCCATCCTGCCCTACTCGTCCAGTCATACGCCCCATTCTGCCTCACTCGTCCAGTCATACGCCCCATCCTGCCTCACTCGTCCAGTCATTCGCCCCATCCTGCCCCACTCGTCCAGTCATACGCCCCATCCTGCCCCACTCGTCCAGTCATTCGCCCCATCCTGCCCCACTCGTCCAGTCATACGCCCCATCCTGCCTCACTCGTCCAGTCATTCGCCCCATCCTGCCTCACTCGTCCAGTCATTCGCCCCATCCTGCCCCACTCGTCCAGTCATACGCCCCATCCTGCCCCACTCGTCCAGTCATTCGCCCCATCCTGCCCCACTCGTCCAGTCATTCGCCCCATCCTGCCTCACTCGTCCAGTCATACGCCCCATCCTGCCTCACTCGTCCAGTCATACGCCCCATCCTGCCCCACTCGTCCAGTCATACGCCCCATCCTGCCCCACTCGTCGATTTGTCATTCGCCCCATCCTGCCTCACTTGTCCAGTCATTCGCCCCATCCTGCCCCACTCGTCCAGTAATTCGCCCCATCCTGCCTCACTCGTCCAGTCAGTCGCCCCATCCTGCCTCACTCGTCCAGTCATACGCCCTATCCTGCCCCGCGCGTCCAGTCATACGCCCCATCCTGCCTCACTCGTCCAGTCATTCGCCCCATCCTGCCCCACTCGTCCAGTCATACGCCCCATCCTGCCCCACTCGTCAATTTGTCACTCGCCCCATCCTGCCTCACTCGTCCATTCATACGCCCCATCCTGCCCCACTCGTCCAGTCATACGCCCCATCCTGCCCCACTCGTCCAGTCAGTCGCCCCATCCTGCCCCACTCGTCCAGTCATACGCCCCATCCTGCCCCACTCGTCAATTTGTCACTCGCCCCATCCTGCCTCACTCGTCCATTCATACGCCCCATCCTGCCCCACTCGTCCAGTCATACGCCCCATCCTGCCCCACTCGTCCAGTCAGTCGCCCCATCCTGCCCCACTCGTCCAGTCATACGCCCCATCCTGCCTCACTCTTCCAGGCTTTCTCCGAAGCCATGGGATCGTTTCACCAAGAGTTACGAGCTCGTAACCTTATATCATTTTCTCTGTTGACGACTTCGGTGGAGATCGGTGAAACACAGTTTGGAACTTGGAACGGGGAATCAAGGAGGTTCCGTTTGGGGCGGACCGTTTCTTTAGTTTCATTAGTTCTCAGTTAAAATTGAGCGGCACAAAAATTCAGTATAATTGAGAAAGATATACAAAATTCAATAGAATTTGATTCTGGTAGAGGTACACAGAAATCCACGGATTTTGGTACTGGGAGAGTTCCAAGGAATACGATAGTATTTGGTATTAGGAGAGTTACACAGTAATCAACAAAATTGGGTACTAACGCTAGGAGAGGTAGATCTAATAGAATTTGCTACCAGGAGAGGTACAAAGAATTCAACATAATTCCGTACTAAGAGCGGAACAAAAAAATCGATAGAATTTACTGCAGAGTTACACAAAAGTCCACATAAGTTGGTACTAGAACAGGTAAAAAGAAATCCGTACAATTACGTACTAGCAGATTCCCACAACTTTAATGTGTTTCTCGTATCGTACAGAATGATGCATAATTATGCGATACATAGGAATACCTTTCCGATCTCCCCTCGACACTGGTGGGCGTCGAACCTGCGACTCATTATTATATAAACATTGGCACAGCTGAGCGTTAGACTGCATATCGGTCACTGGCACTGGTCACAGCGCAAACTGGTATCGCTTACGTACTTTAATTAAACTACTGTAACAAACTACTTCATGGATGCCCAACGAGCATGCGAACCTAAAGATCCGTGTGAACAACGGAATAGAACGCAAGAACGTGACAAGACGTGAGCGGTGCGCGAGGTTGAAAGCTCTCTTGAGATGGGGACGCAATGACTCACAGGGGCTGACACGCATACTCGAGAGGGTAACATAAGCGACACACACAGCAAGGTTACTCAATTAACACGATATATATTTCGATCTCTTATCCAACCCATATAAAAGTCATAATGTCACGTGATATGTTCTCGGACATAGCGAGCCAAACGACACCTGGGGTGCGCATGCGTAAGCGCTCTAGCGGTGACTTCTAGAAGCAATCGGAAGCGGATTATGAGCGACTGACTGACGTTGGGACGTGTAACAGCGGGCAGTCAATCAGGTAACCCTGGTAACCACCCCAACACCTGTCTGGCAGAACGCTCGCCAGGGGGATGGCTACTGCACTGGGCGTCACGCACTCACCAAGCAGTCCGATAGACGCGTTGGAGAGCGTTTACAGACACAGGAAAACGTCTGGGGGTTGGGAAAGAGGTCGGTTTATAGGGATATAACAGTAGAGCAGAAGACAGCAAACAACAGAACATCGTCGTCAACAAGCCATTAACTTATTCTAAGCATAAGGTAATTATATCTCGTCAATTTTCACGGATAACAGGCCTATATAATATATAAATATATAACGCGCCGGGATAACATTCGCCTTGACTGTAATAGCAGTAAACGTGAATGTTCAAAACGTGACCGTAGCATGTGTGAAACCTATCCACGTGGATGTCTATTCGATTCGATGAACGATTCCACAACTGCCCATATATAAACTTCCATGTACATAAAAACAAGCGTCTGCAGCAAAAAAAACATAATATAAGGAATGTAGACATGTCCCTCCATTGGACCAATCAATCAATTTAAGAGCCAACTCGTGGGGGTATGACTAGAAGAAATATTTTGCCTCTTATGCAGATACCATATCTGACAAATTCCCTACTTGTTATCTATAGGTATATACATGTAATGAAACAAACTGGCCAAGCAATCGCTACAAGTCATGCCAGTAGAGACTGACAAACATAATGGTGAGCTTCGCACGTGTTTGAGGCCCAAGACGGGAACGCTATCCAAGAAAATCGGCGAGTTCCTCGGACGTTAGTTTTCCAGACGAGGAGTTCTGCGGCGCACTTTGTCCTATCAGTGGCACTGGCATCGAATTCGTCATGCGAGGAGCCATCATGCCAGAGTTATTTCCCATCATACTTTGTCCGCCCATAAATCCTGTATTTCCCATCATGGCTCGGGGCGGGCCTGTGCCCATCATTCCCACACCACCCATAGTGCCTTGCGGCATGGCTGCTGGCCTCTGATGCGTGGTCATTTGACCCATGGGAGCTCTCGGTTTGGAGGGCAAGAGGTTATCGAAAGCAGACGTGTCGATTTTCTGCGGCGCCTGTGACGTCATCGGTGACGCGCCGAACATGGAGCCGCCGGTCGAGATGCCTCCCATCCCGCCCATGGCCGGCGGCCGGAAACCGGAAGTGCCGGTTACCATGGGGCCGGGGTTGGCCAAGGGCGGTGGTACCATGGAGCCCGGGCCGGAGAACCGCATGCCGGCATTGGTTGCCATGGGAGCGGATCCCATTCCCCCGAACGTGGACCCAGGGCTGGGGAAGGCATTGGAGCTGGGGGGTCTGCTGACCGCCATCATGTTTGACGTCATCAGGGTGGAGGTCAGGTCCTTGACCTTGGGTTTGGTGCTGGTGGGGGTCGTGCTCTGACTCGGCGCCAGGTGGGGCTGCTGCTTGAGCCGTGACTGCTGTTCCTGCTCGCGAGCCAAACGCTGCTTCTCCTCCATTGTCAGCGACACCTAGCGGAGGAAGAGAGAAACAAACTCAGGAGTCCAGCGCAAATACTAAACATTATCGCAATGGACTGACCTACGCGTAGAATCAACATTTAATTATTATATATCCGGACACAATCTATTCGTTATTCCATGTCAGCGCAAACCATTGTTTAACTGTAGCATACCGACATGTAGTATTCACGCCAAACATGTACTACGCTAATCGATTTTGGGGGTTTTCTTGTCGGAGTGGAGGACAGACCATAGATGTCACCAACCCAGAGATAAACTGTGCAGAATTACATCTGCAACAACCCAGAGTCAACTGTGCAGAATTACATCTGCATCAACCCTTAGTAAACTGTGCAGAAATATATCTGCAACAACCCAGAGTAAACTGTGCAGAAATATATCTGCAACAACCGAGAGTAAACTGTGCAGAAATATATCTGCAACAACCCAGAGTAAACTGTGCAGAAATATATCTGCAACAACCCAGAGTAAACTGTGCAGAAATATATCTGCAACAACCCAGAGTAAACTGTGCAGAAATATATCTGCAACAACCCAGAGTAAACTGTGCAGAAATATATGGGCCGGGTGATTACTGTCACATAACCACCCCAACATCTTTGAAACTAAATATTTCTCAGTAAAAACGTTAAGTTAAACATGAATAACAAAGTGTCAACTGAAGAACAAATAACTGGCATCAAGTGACCAATTGACGCCATTGCAGTGGACCGTATATTAAAATTAGAAAGTACAAAGCGCATAAATAGTGAAATTAATATACATAAATAGATATATATTTACACAAAAAAATATATTTCCATGCAATGGCAGTCTGACCTTGGCTGGTTTGTTGGGAAGCTGTGTGTCCTCGGCCTTTGGGACGGGGATTTCACTCATGTCATTCAATGGGTCTCGGGATTTCTTCTCTGAGCCGCTGGCAGAGGGGCCGAAAAAATTTCCCAGCCCAAAGCCAGATAGGAATTTACCCATCTGAAAACATACAGCGTTAGTCACTTGTGACGCAATGAGAATAGCGATCATGTGACCTGACGTTAGGTACCTGATCATGTGACGTCAGTGACCTGATCATGTGGTGTCAGTGACCTAATCATGTGACGTCAGTGACCTGATAATGTGACGTCAGTGATCTGATCATGCGACGTGATCTCAATACTTTACCATGCGTATTTATTGAAGAATAAAAAAAAAACATTACAATAAACCTTATTGTAAGAAATAATCTGGTCTAAGTGATTATGTTCTTGTTGTTCTCATGGCGTGCTTTCCGGTTCTCACCATCGAGTCCTGTTTATCATCACAACTATCGACTCCATTCTCCACGAACGTCTTCTCGGCCAAATTTTGAAGTGATCTGCAAGGTAATCCGGAAGTTTTATATCAATACCGGTAATCGGTATTATACATATTATGTTTTTTTAAACTTAAATGTAATCATTTTTCGTTTATTTTGCAAAATGTTGTGACCCCCGCACCCACACTGGCCCAAACCACTTGTCACCACTCGGACCCCAACCATTGACCACTGTTCCCACTCCAACCCAAACCATTGACCACTGTCCCCACTCTAACCCCAGCCATTCACCACTGTCCCCACTCTGACCCAAACCATTCACCACTGTCCCCACTCGGACCCCAACCATTGACCACTGTCCCCACTCGGACCCCAACCATTGACCACTGTCCCCACTCGGACCCCAACCATTGACCCCTGTCCCCACATTGACCCCAACCATTGACCACTGTCCCCACTCTGACGCCAACCATTGACCCCTGTCCCCACATTGACCCCAACCATTTACCCCCCCCCCCCCAACTAGGTTCCCACGATGACCCATGGCCCCCATATTGACCTATGTTCCTGTTGCATGTTGTTAAGCTGTTCCAACTTCCCCCGCTGTTCCGTCTCCACCCTCTGCAGCATGTCCTTCACTATGCCTATGAAGGCGTTAAACTGCCAGGAACAAAATAAGCAAAATTAATTGGTCAGTTAGAAGTTTACACTCACATGTAATATTACACACATTTACATGTGGGATCCTCTCCCATGGCGAACTCGGTCTGATATAGCGATTCAAAATACAACCGTGAATTCAGTACTTGACAGCCCAGTTGTTTTAAATCTAACTTTGAGTTCACATATACATGTAGGTGACTAAATGTAAATACCCATAATGATTTCGTAGTGTGAACTGCCTGGTGATTACCATATCCACCCAGTACTGAAGGCAGAATGAAATGACGGCAGTAGTACTGGAGATGTACCAACCTGTTGAAGATTGAGATTGTTGTCGATACAAATCGGGAGAAGGAAGGGAAGAACTTTGCCGGCCATCACCTCTTTGGTCACACCCAGCTTCTGGTGGTTCAGGGCTACACTGTAGATACCTGGAGCGGGAGGGAGATGACGCGGCGCTATAGGCTGCGCAGACACTGTCCTTCGGTGCGGTGCGGGATGGCCGGCCTCAGAGTACATTATTCGGTGCGGTGCGGGATGGCCGGCCTCAGAGTACATTATTCGGTGCGGTGCGGGATGGCCGGCTTCAGAGTACATTATTCGGTGCGGTGCGGGATGGCCGGCCTCAGAGTACATTATTCGATATCATCATTTTATATTATTTTTGGCTTTCCATAAAAGTAACGCAAACAGGCGATAAAAGGCAATTCAATGTTAGTGTTTTAGGTCCTCCGTATGCACACGAGGGTTATTCTGGGGGCAAGAAACCTCCGAGAACAACGAAATAGGGTCGGGTGAAAGAGACGCCAAATGCAGGTACCAGGGCGCGAACCCACGACCTGTTGACCTGCGGCTCAGCCTGCTGACCGACTGAGCTAGGGAGGCTCCCTGGCATATACAAAGAAGGGTGTTTAAAATTATGGTCCGCGGTGCCATTTTAGCTTTTCTTCGAATTAAAACTATTTAATGAAAACAGCAAGAGCACACGACCACGTGTCTCCAACGCTACCATAATACTCGTAAAGAATCCTGCTGGCTATATATGTCGCCAACTTACCCAGAATACTCACCGAGGACGGCTGGTTCCCTGCTTGTCATATTAACCTCCAGCTTATCTAGAATGCTCATGAAGACGGCTGGTTCCCTGCTTGTCATATTAAACTCCAGCTTATCCAGAATACGCAGGAGAAACTCAGGTTCCCTGTTTGGCATATAAACTCCAGCTTACCCAGAATGCTCATGAGGACGGCTGGTTCCTTGCTTGGTACTTTCTGCATGATGGGCAGGATGTCGTCGAGGACATACCACTTGTCCATGTACTCCAGCAGTTTGCCCAGACACACCAGGCAGTTCACGCGAAGCTGCCGAGCAACAGACACAACTACATACAAAGACCAAAATAGTCCACTTTGTTTCTATTTCTAGGAATTTAATAGTGTTCTTAATTATATATTTAAAGCGTGTGAATGGTATACCGGAGACAGCACCATTAGCTGGTACACTTTGGCCTGATGACCATATTATGGTTTGAAGGTTAATAACGTTGTAGAATACGTCAGTACGGGATAAAGATTATATCGAGAATAATTGAATGGTACACAGGTTCATCACTGTTTTAAGAGGAGGCAACTTAATCATGAATGCACAACACACAGTTACATAACATGTACCCAGCTTCAGAGCAAGTATAACACAAACAATTAACATAATACCTTTATATAACCCATTGATTCAACTTTCATTAATGCGGGGCGGAGTAAACAGTTTCGTGGACGGTGGAAGCTGAACATTTAAATGCTGCGAGCGTTCATTAGCCATACATGAAATAAACGAGAGCAATTTTTTTTAGTAATTCATGTATGTCTTAATTAATGAAGTGCAATATAAGTGAAAATATAAATGCAATGCAATATAAATACAAAATATCAAAATTGAAGGGATCGGAAAGACTTACGCTGAGCGTGGTCGTGCTGAGACACAGTTTGTTGATCTTGGGAACCAGCGCACTCTTCATCTGACTGTACTCGATCAGACTGGCGAAGGTCGGAATGATGTTCAGACAAATCTCCTGGTGGCAAGAAGCAGAACCAGTTGAGGGTGGTACTCGTTTGATACGATAATAGTGTTCATGAGGGTAGGGTCAGGAGGGTGGGGACACAAGGGGTTATGAGGGTGGGGTTACAAGGGGTCATGAGGGTGGGGCTACAAGGGGCCATGAGGGTGGGGTCACAAGGGGTCATGAGGGTGGGGTCACAAGGGGCCCTGAGGGTGGGGCCACAAGGGGCCATGAGGGTGGGGTCATAAGGGGCCATGAGGGTGGGGTCAAAAGGGGCCCTGAGGGTGGGGCCACAAGGAGCTATGAGGGTGGGGTCATAAGGGGCCATGAGGGTGGGGTCATAAGGGACCCATGAGGGGGGGGTCACAAGGGGCCATGAGGGCTGCCCTCCTAAAAGCTACTAACGCAAGATTGACTAGGAGCTTGAAACATCAAATGTATAACTTTGTAACAATAGTAACACGTGAGAATGACGCTTGGAAAAATGCCATGTGGTTATTGGGGGTATTTCTTCTTAAACTGATACCTGTATCTGGGGTGAGCTGCCCTCCAGGGGGCGGTATATCATGGGTAACACGTGGTTCTACACCCTTACCTGTATCTGGGGTGAGCTGCCCTCCAGGGAGCGGTATACCATGGGTAACACGTGGTTTCTGATGTCACTCTGTGGTGTCTTGCTCAGCAACAAGTTCATGTTTTGTAGGAAGATTAGCGTGATCTGTAAGTCGATAGACACATCCGGTTATCGCGACAAGTCGTTCAATACAACAGTCTCGGTCTCACTTGGTCACTGTGGTGTTATATCTTGCCGGTAGGAAAACCTGTTAAATTTATAATCTACATGAATTATATACCATATTTGTCAATCCAGAAACTCCGATTGAGAAAAAAGACGTTTTCAAGGACGTTTCAAGGACAACCAACGAAATGACAAATTAAGTCCACTATATGTAGTATTAGACATAACAGAGATATGAAAAAACCGTGGTTGTGATTAGTATGAGACATAGCAGAAACTGAAGAGATACCATCCATTTAAAAGCGACGTATAATTAATCTAAATTAGCAGCATTATCCCAAGAACCAAAACTACAGATGTTGTGAAATGACGAAACAAGGCAAAAGCTCTCGAATAAGTTCATGACTTTAAGAACCGACTTGAATATTTGATGGTTTTAGTTGTTTATCCTTCGTTTTATATTGGTTTGTAGGACTTGATAGAAGCAATAAATACAGATAAATCAGCAATACTAATTGTGAAATTGTTCCACATCTTGTGCAGAAAATTTGCCAAAGTGTTAAAAGACGCCATAAAATTCGCGGAATATGAAAGCTTAAGTCCATTGAGACTTGAAGACCGAATGAGACAGAACCGAACGGCGCGTTGTAACGCGTGAGTGTAACTGAAGTGCTTTTAACTGCTTCTGAAATGGAGGTATGTCCCCATTTGTTACCTAATAATGAAATGTAACCCCTTAATTATATAGCAATTCACATTAAGTACTTCTTACGTTATGAGAGGTTTTTGCCCTTGTAATTTCCCTTCATATCTCCGCGGCCTGACCCTACTTGTAATTCCCCTTCATATCTCCGCGGCCTGACCCTACTTGTAATTCCCCTTCATATCTCCGCGGCCTGACCCTACTTGTAATTCCCCTTCATATCTCCGCGGCCTGACCATACTTGTAATTCCCCTTCATATCTCCGCGGCCTGACCCTACTTGTAATTCGCCTTCATATCTCCGCGGCCTGACCCTACTTGTAATTCCCCTTCATATCTCAGCGGCCTGACCCTACTTGTAATTCCCCTTCATATCTCCGCGGCCTGACCCTACTTGTAATTCCCCTTCATATCTCCGCGGCCTGCCCCTACTTGTAATTCCCCTTCATATCTCCGCGGCCTGACCCTACTTGTAATTCCCCTTCATTTCTCCGCGGCCTGACCCTACTTGTAATTCCCCTTCATATCTCAGCGGCCTGACCCTACTTGTAATTCCCCTTCATATCTCCGCGGCCTGACCCTACTTGTAATTCCCCTTCATATCTCCGCGGCCTGACCCTACTTGTAATTCCCCTTCATTTCTCCGCGGCCTGACCCTACTTGTAATTCCCCTTCATATCTCCGCGGCCTGACCCTACTTGTAATTCCCCTTCATATCTCCGCGGCCTGACCCTACTTGTCCCTTCATATCTCCGCGGCCTGACCCTACTTGTAATTCCCCTTCATATCTCCGCGGCCTGACCCTACTTGTAATTCCCCTTCATATCTCAGCGGCCTGACCCTACTTGTAATTCCCCTTCATATCTCCGCGGCCTGACCCTACTTGTAATTCCCCTTCATATCTCCGCGGCCTGCCCCTACTTGTAATTCCCCTTCATATCTCCGCGGCCTGACCCTACTTGTAATTCCCCTTCATTTCTCCGCGGCCTGACCCTACTTGTAATTCCCCTTCATATCTCAGCGGCCTGACCCTACTTGTAATTCCCCTTCATATCTCCGCGGCCTGACCCTACTTGTAATTCCCCTTCATATCTCCGCGGCCTGACCCTACTTGTAATTCCCCTTCATTTCTCCGCGGCCTGACCCTACTTGTAATTCCCCTTCATATCTCCGCGGCCTGACCCTACTTGTAATTCCCCTTCATATCTCCGCGGCCTGACCCTACTTGTCCCTTCATATCTCCGCGGCCTGACCCTACTTGTAATTCCCCTTCATATCTCCGCGGCCTGACCCTACTTGTCCCTTCATATCTCCGCGGCCTGACCCTACTTGTAATTCCCCTTCATTTCTCCGCGGCCTGACCCTACTTGTAATTCCCCTTCATATCTCCACGGCCTGACCGTCCTTGTAATTCCCCTTCATATCTCCGTGGCCTGACCCTACTTGTAATTCCCCTTCATATCTCCGCGGCCTGACCCTACTTGTAATTCCCCTTCATATCTCCGCGGCCTGACCCTACTTGTAATTCCCCTTCATATATCCGCGGCCTGACCCTACTTGTAATTCCCCTTCATATCTCCACGGCCTGACCCTACTTGGATTCCCCTTCATATCTCCGCGGCCTGACCCTACTTGTAATTCCCCTTCATATCTCCACGGCCTGACCCTACTTGTAATTCCCCTTCATATCTCCGCGGCCTGACCGTCCTTGTAATTCCCCTTCATATCTCCGTGGCCTGACCCTACTTGTAATTCCCCTTCATATCTCCGCGGCCTGACCCTACTTGTAATTCCCCTTCATATATCCGCGGCCTGACCCTACTTGTAATTCCCCTTCATATCTCCACGGCCTGACCCTACTTGTATTCCCCTTCATATCTCCGCGGCCTGACCCTACTTGTAATTCCCCTTCATATCTCCACGGCCTGACCCTACTTGTATTCCCCTTCATATCTCCGCGGCCTGACCCTACTTGTAATTCCCCTTCATATATCCGCGGCCTGACCCTACTTGTAATTCCCCTTCATATCTCCACGGCCTGACCCTACTTGTATTCCCCTTCATATCTCCGCGGCCTGACCCTACTTGTAATTCCCCTTCATATCTCCGCGGCCTGACCCTACTTGTAATTCCCCTTCATGTCTCCGCGGCCTGACCCTACTTGTGATTCCCCTTCATACCTCCGCGGCCTGACCCTACTTGTAATTCCCCTTCATATCTCCGCGGCCTGACCCTACTTGTAATTCCCCTTCATATCTCCGCGGCCTGACCCTCCTTCTAATTCCCCTTCATATCTCCGCGGCCTGACCCTACTTGTAATTCCCCTTCATATCTCCGCGGCCTGACCCTACTTGTAATTCCCCTTCATATCTCCGCGGCCTGACCCTACTTGTAATTCCCCTTCATATCTCCGCGGCCTGACCATACTTGTAATTCCCCTTCATATCTCCGCGGCCTGACCCTACTTGTAATTCCCCTTCATATCTCCGCGGCCTAACCCTACTTGTCCCTTCATATCTCGGCGGCCTGACCCTACTTGTAATTCCCCTTCATATCTCCGCGGCCTGACCCTACTTGTAATTCCCCTTCATATCTCCGCGGCCTGACCCTACTTGTAATTCCCCTTCATATCTCCGCGGCCTGACCATACTTGTAATTCCCCTTCATATCTCCGCGGCCTGACCCTACTTGTAATTCCCCTTCATATCTCCGCGGCCTGACCCTACTTGTCCCTTCATATCTCCGCGGCCTGACCCTACTTGTAATTCCCCTTCATATCTCCGCGGCCTGACCCTACTTGTAATTCCCCTTCATATCTCCGCGGCCTGACCCTACTTGTAATTCCCCTTCATATCTCCGCGGCCTGACCCTACTTGTAATTCCCCTTCATATCTCCGCGGCCTGACCCTACTTGTAATTCCCCTTCATATCTCCGCGGCCTGACCCTACTTGTAATTCCGCTTCATATCTCCGCGGCCTGACCCTACTTGTAATTCCCCTTCATATCTCCGCGGCCTGACCCTACTTGTAATTCCCCTTCATATCTCCGCGGCCTGACCCTACTTGTAATTCCCCTTCATATCTCCGCGGCCTGACCCTACTTGTAATTCCCCTTCATATCTCCACGGCCTGACCCTACTTGTATTCCCCTTCATATATCCGCGGCCTGACCCTACTTGTAATTCCCCTTCATATCTCCACGGCCTGACCCTACTTGTATTCCCCTTCATATCTCCGCGGCCTGACCCTATTTGTAATTCCCCTTCATTTCTCCGCGGCCTGACCCTACTTGTAATTCCCCTTCATATCTCCGCGGCCTGACCCTACTTGTAATTCCCCTTCATATCTCCGCGGCCTGACCCTACTTGTAATTCCCCTTCATATCTCCGCGGCCTGACCCTACTTGTAATTCCCCTTCATATCTCCGCGGCCTGACCCTACTTGTAATTCCCCTTCATATCTCCGCGGCCTGACCCTACTTGTCCCTTCATATCTCCGCGGCCTGACCCTACTTGTAATTCCCCTTCATATCTCCGCGGCCTGACCCTACTTGTAATTCCCCTTCATATCTCCGCGGCCTGACCCTACTTGTAATTCCCCTTCATATCTCCGCGGCCTCACCCTACTTGTAATTCCCCTTCATATCTCCGCGGCCTCACCCTACTTGTAATTCCCCTTCATATCTCCGCGGCCTCACCCTACTTGTAATTCCCCTTCATATCTCCGCGGCCTGACCCTACTTGTAATTCCCCTTCATATCTCCGCGGCCCCTTCATTTCTCCGCGGCCTCACCCTACTTGTATTCCCCTTCATTTCTCCGCGGCCTGACCCTACTTGTAATTCCCCTTCATATCTCCGCGGCCTGACCCTACTTGTAATTCCCCTTCATATCTCCGCGGCCTCACCCTACTTGTAATTCCCCTTCATATCTCCGCGGCCTCACCCTACTTGTAATTCCCCTTCATATCTCCGCGGCCTGACCGTCCTTGTAATTCCCCTTCATATCTCCGCGGCCTCACCCTACTTGTAATTCCCCTTCATATCTCCGCGGCCTCACCCTACTTGTAATTCCCCTTCATATCTCCGCGGCCTGACCCTACTTGTAATTCCCCTTCATATCTCCGCGGCCCCTTCATTTCTCCGCGGCCTCACCCTACTTGTATTCCCCTTCATTTCTCCGCGGCCTGACCCTACTTGTAATTCCCCTTCATATCTCCGCGGCCTGACCCTACTTGTAATTCCCCTTCATATCTCCGCGGCCTCACCCTACTTGTAATTCCCCTTCATATCTCCGCGGCCTCACCCTACTTGTAATTCCCCTTCATATCTCCGCGGCCTGACCGTCCTTGTAATTCCCCTTCATATCTCCGCGGCCTCACCCTACTTGTAATTCCCCTTCATATCTCCGCGGCCTCACCCTACTTGTAATTCCCCTTCATATCTCCGCGGCCTGACCCTACTTGTAATTCCCCTTCATATCTCCGCGGCCCCTTCATTTCTCCGCGGCCTCACCCTACTTGTATTCCCCTTCATTTCTCCGCGGCCTGACCCTACTTGTAATTCCCCTTCATATCTCCGCGGCCTGACCCTACTTGTAATTCCCCTTCATATCTCCGCGGCCTCACCCTACTTGTAATTCCCCTTCATATCTCCGCGGCCTCACCCTACTTGTAATTCCCCTTCATATCTCCGCGGCCTGACCGTCCTTGTAATTCCCCTTCATATCTCCGCGGCCTCACCCTACTTGTAATTCCCCTTCATATCTCCGCGGCCTCACCCTACTTGTAATTCCCCTTCATATCTCCGCGGCCTGACCCTACTTGTAATTCCCCTTCATATCTCCGCGGCCCCTTCATTTCTCCGCGGCCTCACCCTACTTGTAATTCCCCTTCATATCTCCGCGGCCTGACCCTACTTGTAATTCCCCTTCATATCTCCGCGGCCCCTTCATTTCTCCGCGGCCTCACCCTACTTGTATTCCCCTTCATTTCTCCGCGGCCTGACCCTACTTGTAATTCCCCTTCATATCTCCGCGGCCTGACCCTACTTGTAATTCCCCTTCATATCTCCGCGGCCCCTTCATTTCTCCGCGGCCTCACCCTACTTGTATTCCCCTTCATTTCTCCGCGGCCTGACCCTACTTGTAATTCCCCTTCATATCTCCGCGGCCTGACCCTACTTGTAATTCCCCTTCATATCTCCGCGGCCTCACCCTACTTGTAATTCCCCTTCATATCTCCGCGGCCTCACCCTACTTGTAATTCCCCTTCATATCTCCGCGGCCTGACCGTCCTTGTAATTCCCCTTCATATCTCCGCGGCCTCACCCTACTTGTAATTCCCCTTCATATCTCCGCGGCCTCACCCTACTTGTAATTCCCCTTCATATCTCCGCGGCCTGACCCTACTTGTAATTCCCCTTCATATCTCCGCGGCCCCTTCATTTCTCCGCGGCCTCACCCTACTTGTAATTCCCCTTCATATCTCCGCGGCCTGACCCTACTTGTAATTCCCCTTCATATCTCCGCGGCCCCTTCATTTCTCCGCGGCCTCACCCTACTTGTATTCCCCTTCATTTCTCCGCGGCCTGACCCTACTTGTAATTCCCCTTCATATCTCCGCGGCCTGACCCTACTTGTAATTCCCCTTCATATCTCCGCGGCCCCTTCATTTCTCCGCGGCCTCACCCTACTTGTATTCCCCTTCATTTCTCCGCGGCCTGACCCTACTTGTAATTCCCCTTCATATCTCCGCGGCCTGACCCTACTTGTATTCCCCTTCATATCTCCGCGGCCTCACCCTACTTGTAATTCCCCTTCATATCTCCGCGGCCTCACCCTACTTGTAATTCCCCTTCATATCTCCGCGGCCTGACCCTACTTGTAATTCCCCTTCATATCTCCGCGGCCCCTTCATTTCTCCGCGGCCTCACCCTACTTGTATTCCCCTTCATTTCTCCGCGGCCTGACCCTACTTGTAATTCCCCTTCATATCTCCGCGGCCTGACCCTACTTGTAATTCCCCTTCATATCTCCGCGGCCTCACCCTACTTGTAATTCCCCTTCATATCTCCGCGGCCTCACCCTACTTGTAATTCCCTTTCATATCTCCGCGGCCTGACCGTCCTTGTAATTCCCCTTCATATCTCCGCGGCCTCACCCTACTTGTAATTCCCCTTCATATCTCCGCGGCCTCACCCTACTTGTAATTCCCCTTCATATCTCCGCGGCCTGACCCTACTTGTAATTCCCCTTCATATCTCCGCGGCCCCTTCATTTCTCCGCGGCCTCACCCTACTTGTATTCCCCTTCATTTCTCCGCGGCCTGACCCTACTTGTAATTCCCCTTCATATCTCCGCGGCCTGACCCTACTTGTAATTCCCCTTCATATCTCCGCGGCCTCACCCTACTTGTAATTCCCCTTCATATCTCCGCGGCCTCACCCTACTTGTAATTCCCCTTCATATCTCCGCGGCCTGACCGTCCTTGTAATTCCCCTTCATATCTCCGCGGCCTCACCCTACTTGTAATTCCCCTTCATATCTCCGCGGCCTCACCCTACTTGTAATTCCCCTTCATATCTCCGCGGCCTGACCCTACTTGTAATTCCCCTTCATATCTCCGCGGCCCCTTCATTTCTCCGCGGCCTCACCCTACTTGTAATTCCCCTTCATATCTCCGCGGCCTGACCCTACTTGTAATTCCCCTTCATATCTCCGCGGCCCCTTCATTTCTCCGCGGCCTCACCCTACTTGTATTCCCCTTCATTTCTCCGCGGCCTGACCCTACTTGTAATTCCCCTTCATATCTCCGCGGCCTGACCCTACTTGTAATTCCCCTTCATATCTCCGCGGCCTCACCCTACTTGTAATTCCCCTTCATATCTCCGCGGCCTCACCCTACTTGTAATTCCCCTTCATATCTCCGCGGCCTGACCGTCCTTGTAATTCCCCTTCATATCTCCGCGGCCCCTTCATTTCTCCGCGGCCTCACCCTACTTGTATTCCCCTTCATTTCTCCGCGGCCTGACCCTACTTGTAATTCCCCTTCATATCTCCGCGGCCTGACCCTACTTGTATTCCCCTTCATATCTCCGCGGCCTGACCCTACTTGTAATTCCCCTTCATGTCTCCGCGGCCTGACCCTACTTGTAATTCCCCTTCATATCTCCGCGGCCTGACCCTACTTGTAATTCCCCTTCATATCTCCGCGGCCCCTTCATTTCTCCGCGGCCTCACCCTACTTGTATTCCCCTTCATTTCTCCGCGGCCTGACCCTACTTGTAATTCCCCTTCATATCTCCGCGGCCTGACCCTACTTGTATTCCCCTTCATATCTCCGCGGCCTCACCCTACTTGTAATTCCCCTTCATATCTCCGCGGCCTCACCCTACTTGTAATTCCCCTTCATATCTCCGCGGCCTGACCCTACTTGTAATTCCCCTTCATATCTCCGCGGCCCCTTCATTTCTCCGCGGCCTCACCCTACTTGTATTCCCCTTCATTTCTCCGCGGCCTGACCCTACTTGTAATTCCCCTTCATATCTCCGCGGCCTGACCCTACTTGTAATTCCCCTTCATATCTCCGCGGCCTCACCCTACTTGTAATTCCCCTTCATATCTCCGCGGCCTCACCCTACTTGTAATTCCCCTTCATATCTCCGCGGCCTGACCGTCCTTGTAATTCCCCTTCATATCTCCGCGGCCTCACCCTACTTGTAATTCCCCTTCATATCTCCGCGGCCTCACCCTACTTGTAATTCCCCTTCATATCTCCGCGGCCTGACCCTACTTGTAATTCCCCTTCATATCTCCGCGGCCCCTTCATTTCTCCGCGGCCTCACCCTACTTGTATTCCCCTTCATTTCTCCGCGGCCTGACCCTACTTGTAATTCCCCTTCATATCTCCGCGGCCTGACCCTACTTGTAATTCCCCTTCATATCTCCGCGGCCTCACCCTACTTGTAATTCCCCTTCATATCTCCGCGGCCTCACCCTACTTGTAATTCCCCTTCATATCTCCGCGGCCTGACCGTCCTTGTAATTCCCCTTCATATCTCCGCGGCCTCACCCTACTTGTAATTCCCCTTCATATCTCCGCGGCCTCACCCTACTTGTAATTCCCCTTCATATCTCCGCGGCCTGACCCTACTTGTAATTCCCCTTCATATCTCCGCGGCCCCTTCATTTCTCCGCGGCCTCACCCTACTTGTATTCCCCTTCATTTCTCCGCGGCCTGACCCTACTTGTAATTCCCCTTCATATCTCCGCGGCCTGACCCTACTTGTAATTCCCCTTCATATCTCCGCGGCCTCACCCTACTTGTAATTCCCCTTCATATCTCCGCGGCCTCACCCTACTTGTAATTCCCCTTCATATCTCCGCGGCCTGACCGTCCTTGTAATTCCCCTTCATATCTCCGCGGCCCCTTCATTTCTCCGCGGCCTCACCCTACTTGTATTCCCCTTCATTTCTCCGCGGCCTGACCCTACTTGTAATTCCCCTTCATATCTCCGCGGCCTGACCCTACTTGTATTCCCCTTCATATCTCCGCGGCCTGACCCTACTTGTAATTCCCCTTCATGTCTCCGCGGCCTGACCCTACTTGTAATTCCCCTTCATATCTCCGCGGCCTGACCCTACTTGTAATTCCCCTTCATATCTCCGCGGCCTGACCCTACTTGTAATTCCCCTTCATGTCTCCGCGGCCTGACCCTACTTGTAATTCCCCTTCATATCTCCGCGCCTCACCCTACTTGTAATTCCCCTTCATATCTCCGCGGCCTCACCCTACTTCTAATTCCCCTTCATATCTCCGCGGCCTGATCCTACTTGTAATTCCCCTTCATATCTCCGCGGCCTGACCCTACTGCTGTGGCCCCACAGTGTGCTTCATTAGAAGTATAAGCGTTACCAGCATTAGCTAGGCTCGTGTTAAAAGGTAAGACGGCAGCGATATCCGAATGGGGATGACACAATAAATGTAACTTTCCCATAATCGAGCTACAGTCTGGTCAAAACATCTTCCGCACTATCTATTTGCATTAAAATATTTTGTAACATGTGTTTAAAAGTGAAAAGTGAAAATTGCCGTGTGAGTAGTGAAAACGCTGAGTTAGCCCAAAGCTGACTGTGAACAGGGTTTACGTCTAGGTGTAGCTGTTGAGACAAATTAGCATATCATTAATACATAAAGACTGATTGAAATCGATAAAAATAGTAACGAAAACTCTTTAATATACCATACCATACACCCATTTAATATACTGTATCATACACCCATTTAATATACCGTACCATACACCCATTTAATATACCGTACCATACACCCATTTAATATACCGTACCATACACCCATTTAATATACCGTACCATACACCCATTTAATATACCGTACCATACACCCATTTAATGCACCGTACCATACACCCATTTAATATACCGTACCATACACCCATTTAATATACCGTATCATACACCCATTTAATATACCGTACCATACACCCATTTAATATACCGTACCATACACCCATTTAATATACCGTACCATACACCCATTTAATATAACGTACCATACACCCATTTAATATACCGTACCATACACCCATTTAATATACCATACCATACACCCATTTAATATACCGTACCATACACCCATTTAATATACCTACCCTACACCCATTTAATATACCGTACCATACACCCATTTAATATACCTACCATACACCCATTTAATATACCTACCATACACCCATTTAATATACCTACCATACACCCATTTAATATACCTACCATACACCCATTTAATATACCGTACCATACACCCATTTAATATACCTACCATACACCCATTTAATATAACGTACCATACACCCATTTAATATACCGTACCATACACCCATTTAATATACCTACCATACACCCATTTAATATACCGTACCATACACCCATTTAATATACCTACCATACACCCATTTAATATACCGTACCATACACCCATTTAATATACCGTACCATACACCCATTTAATATACTGTACCATACACCCATTTAATATACCGTACCATACACCCATTTAATATACCATACCATACACCCATTTAATATACCGTACCATACACCCATTTAATATACCGTACCATACACCCATTTAATATACCATACCATACACCCATTTAATATACCGTACCATACACCCATTTAATATACCATACCATACACCCATTTAATATACCGTACCATACACCCAATTAATATACCGTACCATACACCCATTTAATATACCGTACCATACACTCATTTAATATACCGTACCATACACCCATTTAATATACCGTACCATACACCCATTTTAATATACCGTACCATACACCCATTTAATATACCTACCATACACCCATTTAATATACCGTACCATACACCCATTTAATATACCATACCATACACCCATTTAATATACCGTACCATACACCCATTTAATATACCGTACCATACACCCATTTAATATACCGTACCATACACCCATTTAATATACCGTACCATACACCCATTTAATATACCGTACCATACACCCATTTAATATACCATACCATACACCCATTTAATATACCGTACCATACACCCATTTAACATACAGTAATTATAAGACATGTACCTGTCTATTCAGTGCTATAAGGCTTTAGGCGCTACCCGTAATCTACATTGATAAAGGAAGCCTTCCATGTACAACTGGAGCAAAGTGAACATGTACATGTACAGAAAACATGCGGTGCCCTGTCAACTGTCCCCCACCGGTACCCCCCCCCCCCCCCACTCCCACACCTACATCGGTGAGTCCCGCAGTAAGTACTACCTAAATACCCGTTTTCTGGTTCGCGCCCGCCATATACCAGCCAAATGCCCGCCCCATACCCGCCCCATGCCCGCCCCATACCCGTCCCCACACACGCCCCACGCCTGCCCCGCCCCGCGTTTTATCGGCGATTAATTACAATCCCTTAGACAGGACAGAAACAAACAAAACCACATATTAACCAAAGGGAAAAACAGCATAACCATAACAATGGAAAACATAAACTTATATATATAAACACATGATGACATATTACAGTAAAACCTCCAAACACGAGACCGTGGATAAACCCAGGTACTCACCACATTGACCGCTTGCTGGTCCCCAGGTACTCACCACACTGACCGCTTGCTGGTCCCCAGGTACTCACCACACTGACCGCTTGCTGGTCCCGAGGTACTCACCACACTGGCCGCTTGCTGGTCCCCAGGTACTCACCCGATGACCGCTTGCTGGTCCCCAGGTACTCATCACACTGACCGCTTGCTGGTCCCCAGGTACTCATCACACTGACCGCTTGCTGGTCCCCAGGTACTCACCAAAATGACCGCTTGCTGGTCTCCAGGTACTCACCACACTGACCGCTTGCTGGTCCCCGGGTACTCACCACACTGACCGCTTGCTGGTCCCGAGGTACTCACCACACTGGCCGATTTCTGGTCCCCAGGTACTCACCCGATGACCGCTTGCTGGTCCCCAGGTACTCATCACACTGACCGCTTGCTGGTCCCCAGGTACTCACCACACTGACCGCTTGCTGGTCCCCAGGTACTCACCACACTGACAGCTTGCTGGTCCCCAGGTACTCACCACACTGACCGCTTGCTGGTCCCCAGGTACTCACCACACTGACCGCTTGCTGGTCCCCAGGTACTCACCACACTAACCGCTGGCTGGTCCCCAGGTACTCACCACACTGACCGCTTGCTGGTCCCCAGGTACTCACCACACTGACCGCTTGCTGGTCCCCAGGTACTCACCACACTGACCGCTTGCTGGTTCCCAGGTACTCACCACACTAACCGCTTGCTGGTACCCAGGTACTCACCACACTGATCGCTGACTGGTCCCCAGGTACTCACCACACTGACCGCTGGCTGGTCCCCAGGTACTCACCACACTGACCGCTTGCTGGTCCCCAGGTACTCACCACACTGACCGCTGGCTGGTCCCCAGGTACTCACCACACTGACCGCTGGCTGGTCCCCAGGTACTCACCACACTGACCGCTTGCTGGTCCCCAGGTACTCACCATACTGACCGCTTGCTGGTCCCCAGGTACTCACCACACTGGCCGCTTGCTGGTCCCCAGGTACTCACCACACTGACCGCTTGCTGGTCCCCAGGTACTCACCACACTGACCGCTTGCTGGTTCCCAGGTACTCACCACACTGACCGCTGGCTGGTCCCCAGGTACTCACCACACTAACCGCTTGCTGGTCCCCAGGTACTCACCACACTGACCGCTTGCTGGTTCCCAGGTACTCACCACACTTACCGCTTGCTGGTTCCCAGGTACTCACCCGATGTCCGCTTGCTGGTTCCCAGGTACTCACCACACTGACCGCTGGCTGGTCCCCAGGTACTCACCACACTGACCGCTTGCTGGTTCCCAGGTACTCACCCGATGACCGCTTGCTGGTTCCCAGGTACTCACCACACTGACCGCTGGCTGGTCCCCAGGTACTCACCACACTGACCGCTTGCTGGTCCCCAGGTACTCACCACACTGACCGCTTGCTGGTCCCCAGGTACTCACCACACTGGCCGCTTGCTGGTCCCCAGGTACTCACCACACTGACCGCTTGCTGGTCCCCAGGTACTCACCACAGTGACCGCTTGCTGGTCCCCGGGTACTCACCACACTGACCGCTTGCTGGTCCCCAGGTACTCACCACACTAACCGTCTGCTGGTCCCCAGGTACTCACCACACTGACCGCTTGCTGGTCCCCAGGTACTCACCACACTGACCGCTTGCTGGTTCCCAGGTACTCACCCGATGACCGCTTGCTGGTTCCCAGGTACTCACCACACTGACCGCTTGCTGGTTCCCAGGTACTCACCCGATGACCGCTTGCTGGTTCCCAGGTACTCACCACACTGACCGCTGGCTGGTCCCCAGGTACTCACCACACTGACCGCTTGCTGGTCCCCAGGTACTCACCACACTGACCGCTTGCTGGTCCCCAACTACTCCCGGCCACCCTCTAAACCAGCCAAACGGCACCTTCCTCCACCCATTATCGTGTAATAATAGAGGTTTTATTGTATATGTCAATCGGTCTCCGGCCAGTTTTCTTACTTTACCCTCGCACCGTACATGTGTATGAACCATGAACCTTTAACATATGTAACCAATTCGTATAACCAGCACCGCAATCTGGGGAGACACGCAGCCCGACTCTACCTGCTCCACATATATTGGAGGTCTCTTTCGTGGTGCCTTGGGATCCGCTGTCGCCTGTATTTTATTTCCATGATACATCATTAGGAAATGCAGACAAGTTCCTATCTTTCTCGGACAAGACAATAATTGAAGTTTTTTGTTGTTGCTTTTATTATATCTAAATAAGGGAATAGCTGGAATTTATCGTGAGATCTGCAATGTTCCAGTGGGCGGAGCAATCCGAGGGTTGCATAATGAAGTAAACAAATAGATTATTTGAGTTGAACCATGAACAAACGAATGAATCTATGATGTGTGAACCACAGACAAACGAATGAATCTCTGATGTGTGTTGAACCATGGACAAACGAATGAATCTATGATGTGTGTTGAACCATGGACAAACGAATGAATCTATGATGTGCTTTGAACCATGGACAGACGAATCAATATATGTGCGTTAAACCATGGACAAATGAATGAATCTATGCTGTCTAGAAACGTGGACAAACGAACGCATCTATAATGTGGGTTGAACCATGGACAAACGAATGAATCTATGATATGCGTTCTACCATGGACAAACCAAAGCATTTAGGCTATGTCTTGAACCATGTACAAATGAAGAAATCACAGATGTGCGTTGAACCCTGGACACATTAGTGAATCGATTACGACGTACGACTGGCTCGTTCGTACCTGCATGGGGTCCTGGATCTTGAAGATGGGGATAAGTCCCGGGAGGATGCAGCCAGTGAACTCTGCCTGGGTGGCCATGTTGGCGATCTGGAGTATGTTGGGGAGCAGGAAGGGCACCATATTGGGGTTCCCGGTCTCGGCATACAGGCAGGGCAGCACTCGCTGCAGACACACCCGCTGGAGACAGGACATGGGGCGACACGCAGCGGTCAGAAACAACATCACTAAGTAATGGAGAATGTTTCAGGAATTTAACTTTTCCTCCATCTCGCAAAAAAAAATGATGTAAATAAGCCCCACAGCAAACAGATATCTTTCAACACAAGTGTAAATGATTATTTATTAGACTTAAAACGAAATTACTTGAGGATATTATGGATATATATTTTGGATACAATGGATACACGTTCATAACAGCTGGATAATGTTTCTACGGACACCACATGCTAACAAAAATACCAGGCGTGAGTGATGCGTGGGCTATTGTATCTGTAGGCAAATACGTAATTTCGCGACCCCCTACTTAAACCTGAGTGTCAATTCTATATCGCCAATAAAATGCATGCAACGTTTTATGAGATACAAATATAAATGCAACACATTAATCTGTAACTGTCCATATTGTTACCTTGGGCATCTTGGAGAGGACCTTGGGAAGTCCCTTGAAGAACTGTGACTTCTGCAGATTGTCTCTCTGGATGAGGGTATCCAGACACTGAAGAGTCATGGAGCCAACGTCTTCGAAAAAAGGAACCTATTGATGCAAGTAAGATTAGACACTTATAGGGGTATTGGTTACGGTATGCGCCGTACAATTCATATATCACATTTTTAGTATCTTCTTCTTCGAACAGCGGAAGAGATATCAAGAACCATTCGAAAAGACCACAAATCTGGCACCAAACGCACGCGCATCTAATGTAAATCGCCGAAAGACACACTGTCTAAAGTACTTAAGTCGGGTTGTACATTTTACTTAACAGCAAGGCTCACCAATCTAATCTGACAAAGTGTTCCCCAGCACTGAAAAACAAAAACAAAGTGTCTTCGGTATAACCGAGAACAAACGCCAGCACGTGACGCGTCACCTTGGAGATTTGATCTGCATCCGGCCTGAGGGACGGCTCGGCGTTGAGCAGCATCTTCACGTGGTCTCGCGCCGCTTCCGGCACAGAACCCAAGACGCTAATCTTCAGCCTGCGCAGCTGTAATAACACGCCATGGTGTCTCATTAGAATAGTCTCCGCATACAATGATCCGGAATATAAGCGTTTAAAAGAATTCATATCGCATCGGAAAGTAGAATGATAAAGTGTGAGATGGACATATGTCAATCTGAAATTACGGTACCTGTAATAATGATTATGATATCCAGTGCAGATTAAAAACAATGTAAATTTTGCTTTAAACGATAAATTTTGATCGGGCCAAGAGTTTCGTTACGTCTCCCCATGTCGCAGGAAGCACATGACAGCACTATCTGGAGCAGGAATGACCTT
This sequence comes from Arenicola marina, assembly GCA_964019135.1. Taxonomy (NCBI): domain Eukaryota; kingdom Metazoa; phylum Annelida; class Polychaeta; family Arenicolidae; genus Arenicola; species Arenicola marina. The sequence continues at coordinate 39,850,990 of OZ025261.1, forward strand.
TGCGTCGATTCAAAAACCTGCCCGTTATGCGAGTGTGACGTTTAAACGTCTTATTGTTTGTCCTGGTTGCACAACTCTGGCAGAGGGCAGCATTGTAGCAAGACAGAAAACGGAATACGGGATTGAAATGAAGAAGAAGCCAACATTCCCTATTAAAACAAGAACAGGTGGAGATGATACCTCCTCGGAGTTCTTCTTGAATGTCGACCACTCGCCGTGGCAGTCGTAGAGGGTCTTGCCGCTGTTGAAAATGGCGTAGAAGAGAACTCCGAGGCTGAACATGTCGCTGGCTGTGTCACAGGTCATCGTCAGCGTGAACTCCGGGGCCAAGTAGTTCAGCTTCGGCTGAACGACGTGAGGTATTTGAGGGTTCCACTCCCGGAACGGAAACTGTGCCTGAAGAAAGGGCGGTGCAGCACAGTTATGGGACAAGAACCCAGAGGGAGGATGCAAGAAAGGGCGGTGCAGCACAGTTATATGAGACAAGTACCTAGAGGGAGGATGCAAGAATGGGCGGTGCAGCAGAGTTATATGGGACAAGTACCTAGAGGGAGGATGCAAGAAAGGGCGGTGCAGCACAGTTATATGGGACAAGTACCTAGAGGGAGGATGCAAGAAAGGGCGGTGCAGCACAGTTATATGGGACAAGTACCTAGAGGGAGGATGCAAGAATGGGCGGTGCAGCACAGTTATATGGGACAAGTACCTAGAGGGAGGATGCAAGAAAGGGCGGTGCAGCAGAGTTATATGGGACAAGTACCTAGAGGGAGGATGCAAGAAAGGGCGGTGCAGCACAGTTATATGGGACAAGTACCTAGAGGGAGGATGCAAGAAAGGGCGGTGCAGCACAGTTATATGGGACAAGTACCTAAAGGGAGGATGCAAGAATGGGCGGTGCAGCACAGTTATGGGACAAGAACCCAGAGGGAGGATGCAAGAAAGGGCGGTGCAGCACAGTTATATGAGACAAGTACCTAGAGGGAGGATGCAAGAATGGGCGGTGCAGCAGAGTTATATGGGACAAGTACCTAGAGGGAGGATGCAAGAATGGGCGGTGCAGCACAGTTATATGGGACAAGTACCTAGAGGGAGGATGCAAGAAAGGGCGGTGCAGCAGAGTTATATGGGACAAGTACCTAGAGGGAGGATGCAAGAAAGGGCGGTGCAGCACAGTTATATGGGACAAGTACCTAGAGGGAGGATGCAAGAAAGGGCGGTGCAGCACAGTTATATGGGACAAGTACCTAAAGGGAGGATGCAAGAATGGGCGGTGCAGCACAGTTATGGGACAAGAACCCAGAGGGAGGATGCAAGAAAGGGCGGTGCAGCACAGTTATATGAGACAAGTACCTAGAGGGAGGATGCAAGAATGGGCGGTGCAGCAGAGTTATATGGGACAAGTACCTAGAGGGAGGATGCAAGAATGGGCAGTGCAGCACAGTTATATGGGACAAGTACCTAGAGGGAGGATGCAAGAAAGGGCGGTGCAGCACAGTTATATGGGACAAGTACCTAAAGGGAGGATGCAAGAATGGGCGGTGCAGCACAGTTATGGGACAAGAACCCAGAGGGAGGATGCAAGAAAGGGCGGTGCAGCACAGTTATATGAGACAAGTACCTAGAGGGAGGATGCAAGAATGGGCGGTGCAGCAGAGTTATATGGGACAAGTACCTAGAGGGAGGATGCAAGAATGGGCAGTGCAGCACAGTTATATGGGACAAGTACCTAGAGGGAGGATGCAAGAAAGGGCGGTGCAGCACAGTTATATGGGACAAGTACCTAAAGGGAGGATGCAAGAATGGGCGGTGCAGCACAGTTATATGGGACAAGTACCTAAAGGGAGGATGCAAGAATGGGCGGTGCAGCACAGTTATGGGACAAGTACTTAGCGGGAGGATGCAAGAATGGGCGGTGCAGCACAGTTATGGGACAAGTACCTAGAGGGAGGATGCAAGAATGGGCGGTGCAGCACAGTTATGGGACAAGTACCTAGAGGGAGGATGCAAGAATGGGCGGTGCAGCACAGTTATGGGACAAGTACTTAGCGGGAGGATGCAAGAATGGGCGGTGCAGCACAGTTATGGGACAAGTACCCAGAGGGAGGATGCAAGAATGGGCGGTGCAGCAGAGTTATATGAGACAAGTACCTAGAGGGAGGATGCAAGAATGGGCGGTGCAGCACAGTTATATGGGACAAGTACCTAGAGGGAGGATGCAAGAAAGGGCGGTGCAGCACAGTTATATGGGACAAGTACCTAAAGGGAGGATGCAAGAATGGGCGGTGCAGCAGAGTTATATGGGACAAGTACCTAGAGGGAGGATGCAAGAAAGGGCGGTGCAGCACAGTTATATGAGACAAGTACCTGGAGGGAGGATGCAAGAATGGGCGGTGCAGCAGAGTTATATGGGACAAGTACCTAGAGGGAGGATGCAAGAAAGGGCGGTGCAGCACAGTTATATGAGACAAGTACCTGGAGGGAGGATGCAAGAATGGGCGGTGCAGCACAGTTATATGGGACAAGTACCTAAAGGGAGGATGCAAGAATGGGCGGTGCAGCACAGTTATGGGACAAGAACCCAGAGGGAGGATGCAAGAAAGGGCGGTGCAGCACAGTTATATGAGACAAGTACCTAGAGGGAGGATGCAAGAATGGGCGGTGCAGCAGAGTTATATGGGACAAGTACCTAGAGGGAGGATGCAAGAATGGGCGGTGCAGCACAGTTATATGGGACAAGTACCTAGAGGGAGGATGCAAGAAAGGGCGGTGCAGCACAGTTATATGGGACAAGTACCTAAAGGGAGGATGCAAGAATGGGCGGTGCAGCACAGTTATATGGGACAAGTACCTAAAGGGAGGATGCAAGAATGGGCGGTGCAGCAGAGTTATATGAGACAAGTACCTAGAGGGAGGATGCAAGAATGGGCGGTGCAGCACAGTTATATGGGACAAGTACCTAGAGGGAGGATGCAAGAAAGGGCGGTGCAGCACAGTTATATGGGACAAGTACCTAAAGGGAGGATGCAAGAATGGGCGGTGCAGCAGAGTTATATGGGACAAGAACCTAGAGGGAGGATGCAAGAAAGGGCGGTGCAGCACAGTTATATGAGACAAGTACCTAGAGGGAGGATGCAAGAATGGGCGGTGCAGCACAGTTATATGGGACAAGTACCTAGAGGGAGGATGCAAGAAAGGGCGGTGCAGCACAGTTATATGGGACAAGTACCTAGAGGGAGGATGCAAGAATGGGCGGTGCAGCAGAGTTATATGGGACAAGTACCTAGAGGGAGGATGCAAGAAAGGGCGGTGCAGCACAGTTATATGAGACAAGTACCTAGAGGGAGGATGCAAGAATGGGCGGTGCAGCAGAGTTATATGGGACAAGTACCTAGAGGGAGGATGCAAGAAAGGGCGGTGCAGCACAGTTATATGAGACAAGTACCTAGAGGGAGGATGCAAGAATGGGCGGTGCAGCACAGTTATGGGACAAGTACCTAGAGGGAGGATGCAAGAAAGGGCGGTCCAGCACAGTTATATGAGACAAGTACCTAGAGGGAGGATGCAAGAATGGGCGGTGCAGCACAGTTATATGGGACAAGTACCTAGAGGGAGGATGCAAGAATGGGCGGTGCAGCACATTTATATGGGACAAGTACCTAGAGGGAGGATGCAAGAAAGGGCGGTGCAGCACAGTTATATGGGACAAGTACCTAGAGGGAAGATGCAAGAAAGGGCGGTGCAGCACAGTTATGGGACAAGTACCTAGAGGGAGGATGCAAGAATGGGCGGTGCAGCACAGTTATATGGGACAAGTTATATGGGACAAGTACCTAGAGGGAGGATGCAAGAAAGGGCGGTGCAGCACAGTTGTATGGGACAAGTACCTGGAGGGAGGATGCAAGAAAGGGCGGTGCAGCAGTTATATGGGACAAGTACCTAGAGGGAGGATGCAAGAAAGGGCGGTGCACCACAGTTGTATGGGACAAGTACCTGGAGGGAGGATGCAAGAATGGGCGGTGCAGCACAGTTATATGGGACAAGTACCTAGAGGGAGGATGCAAGAATGGGCCGTGCAGCACAGTTATATGGGACAAGTACCTAGAGGGAAGATGCAAGAATGGGCGGTGCAGCAGTTATATGGGACAAGTACCTAGAGGGATAATGCAAGAATGGGCGGTGCAGCACAGTTATATGGGACAAGTACCTAGATGGAGGATGCAAGAATGGGCGGTGCAGCACAGTTATGGGACAAGTACCCAGAGGGAGGATGGGCGGTGCAGCACAGTTATGGGACAAGTACCCAGAGGGAGGATACAAGAACGGGCGGTGCAGCACAGTTATGGGACAAGTACCTAGAGGGAGGATGCAAGAATGGGCGGTGCAGCACAGTTATGGGACAAGTACCCAGAGGGAGGATGCAAGAATAGGCGGTGCAGCACAGTTATGGGACAAGTACCCAGAGGGAGGATGCAAGAATAGGCGGTGCAGCACAGTTATGGGACAAGTACCCAGAGGGAGGATGGGCAGTGCAGCACAGTTATAGAACAAGTACCTAGAGGGAGGATGCAAGAATGGGCGGTGCAGCACAGTTATGGGACAAGTACCTAGAGAGAGGATGCAAGAATGGGCAGTGCAGCACAATTATGGGACAAGTACCCAGAGGGAGGATGCAAGAATGGGTGGTGCAGCACAATTATGGGACAAGTACCCAGAGGGAGGATGCAATAATGGGCGGTGCAGCACAGTTATATGGGACAAGTACCCAGAGGGAGGATGCAAGAATGGGCGGTGCAGCACATTTATATGGGACAAGTACCCAGAGGGAGGATGCAAGAATGGGCGGTGCAGCACAGTTATGGGACAAGTACCCAGAGGGAGGATGGGCGGTGCAGCACAGTTATGGGATAAGAACCCAGAGGGAGGATGCAAGAATGGGCGGTGCAGCACAGTTATGGGACAAGTACTTAGCGGGAGGATGCAAGAATGGGCGGCGCAGCACAGTTATGGGACAAGTACCCAGAGGGAGGATGCAAGAATAGGCGGTGCAGAACAGTTATGGGACTAGTACCCAGAGGGAGGATGGGCAGTGCAGCACAGTTATAGAACAAGTATCTAGAGGGAGGATGCAAGAATGGGCGGTGCAGCACAGTTATGGGACAAGTACCTAGAGAGAGGAAGCAAGAATGGGCAGTGCAGCACAATTATGGGACAAGTACCCAGAGGGAGGATGCAAGAATGGGCGGTGCAGCACAGTTATGGGACAAGTACCTAGAGGGAAGATGCAAGAAAGGGCGGTGCAGCACAGTTATGGGACAAGTACCTAGAGGGAGGATGCAAGAATGGGCGGTGCAGCACAGTTGTATGGGACAAGTACCTGGAGGGAGGATGCAAGAAAGGGCGGTGCAGCAGTTATATGGGACAAGTACCTAGAGGGAGGATGCAAGAAAGGGCGGTGCAGCACAGTTGTATGGGACAAGTACCTGGAGGGAGGATGCAAGAATGGGCGGTGCAGCACAGTTATATGGGACAAGTACCTAGAGGGAGGATGCAAGAATGGGCCGTGCAGCACAGTTATATGGGACAAGTACCTAGAGGGAAGATGCAAGAATGGGCGGTGCAGCAGTTATATGGGACAAGTACCTAGAGGGATAATGCAAGAATGGGCGGTGCAGCACAGTTATATGGGACAAGTACCTAGATGGAGTATGCAAGAATGGGCGGTGCAGCACAGTTATGGGACAAGTACCCAGAGGGAGGATGGGCGGTGCAGCACAGTTATGGGACAAGTACCCAGAGGGAGGATACAAGAACGGGCGGTGCAGCACAGTTATGGGACAATTACCTAGAGGGAGGATGCAAGAATGGGCGGTGCAGCACAGCTATGGGACAAGTACCCAGAGGGAGGATGCAAGAATAGGCGGTGCAGCACAGTTATGGGACAAGTACCCAGAGGGAGGATGCAAGAATAGGCGGTGCAGCACAGTTATGGGACAAGTACCCAGAGGGAGGATGGGCAGTGCAGCACAGTTATAGAACAAGTACCTAGAGGGAGGATGCAAGAATGGGCGGTGCAGCACAGTTATGGGACAAGTACCTAGAGAGAGGATGCAAGAATGGGCAGTGCAGCACAATTATGGGCCAAGTAACCAGAGGGAGGATGCAAGAATGGGTGGTGCAGCACAATTATGGGACAAGTACCCAGAGGGAGGATGCAATAATGGGCGGTGCAGCACAGTTATATGGGACAAGTACCCAGAGGGAGGATGCAAGAATGGGCGGTGCAGCACAGTTATGGGACAAGTACCCAGAGGGAGGATGCAAGAATGGGCGGTGCAGCACAGTTATGGGACAAGTACCCAGAGGGAGGATGCAAGAATGGGCGGTGCAGCACAGTTATATGGGACAAGTACTTAGCGGGAGGATGCAAGAATGGGCGGTGCAGCACAGTTATGGGATAAGAACCCAGAGGGAGGATGCAAGAATGGGCGGTGCAGCTTAGTTATGGGACAAGTACTTAGCGGGAGGATGCAAGAATGGGCGGTGCAGCACAGTTATGGGACAAGTACCCAGAGGGAGGATGCAAGAATAGGCGGTGCAGCACAGTTATGGGACTAGTACCCAGAGGGAGGATGGGCAGTGCAGCACAGTTATAGAACAAGTATCTAGAGGGAGGATGCAAGAATGGGCGGTGCAGCACAGTTATGGGACAAGTACCTAGAGAGAGGAAGCAAGAATGGGCAGTGCAGCACAATTATGGGACAAGTACCCAGAGGGAGGATGCAAGAATGGGCGGTGCAGCACAATTATGGGACAAGTACCCAGAGGGAGGATGCAATAATGGACGGTGCAGCACAGTTATATGGGACAAGTACCCAGAGGGAGGATGCAAGAATGGGCGGTGCAGCACAGTTATGGGACAAGTACCCAGAGGGAGGATGCAAGAATGGGCGGTGCAGCACAGTTATGGGACAAGTACCCAGAGGGAGGATGCAAGGATATCAACGCGGTTGCTATGATTTAATCTACATAAATGGTAGAACACAATGGCTGTTTTCAAGTTGTATAGTCCTAAATACATAGAGAGCGTATCTGTCTCATGTCGTCACAATGAACAAATCAATGTAAGATTCAGACTCTTTGGGGGATATGAAATCAAGGTCAGAATTAAGCGAATAATAAATATTGCAAAGTAGCAGGAGTAGATGCAAATGGAACTTTGAAAGAAGAAAAATCGAAAAACGAAAGCTTATAACACGACAAATGTAAACGTACGAAAACATATAACAATATAATAAATTGCCGTTAAAAGGTACGAAAGCCAACACAATGTTTGCGTCACCAATTTGACAGCATGACACTGAGAACAAAAGAATCCCCAACGAATAAATTCGTTTGCCGAGGCCTGGGACTGCTTGGTCTGCGTCATGTGTTACCTCATGCTCCCGGGTCTCATTAAACCTCAGATATTACATGCTTCAGTTATCCTGGCTTCACAAAACCTAGGTTGCGACAGCCCTCTTTCTTTCGGCCAAGTTGACTTTTTTTTTTGACAAAATACAATTCATTTTATTTCACCTTTCGTTCCGTGTCTTTTTAAACGATAACGTGCATGGCATCTCTCTTCTGAACAGTCGAACATGTGTCAGATTTCACGTAGCCCAAGAGTTCGTGTTCCAGAGAAATATGTAATCGTTTTGTAAGCTGAGAATGAATGTGTCCCTCACACCCCGTGACCCCAATCACCAGTGTCAGTGAGCCGTCTTGGGCACGCAAAACCATTTCCGTCCATTCACGCCTACTTACTTGATTTTGAGCAAGTGGCTGGTTAATAAAAGCACAGGACATGAAAAACACACCGTATTATGCCTACTTTATCTTAAAATTATGAGCAAAAATACATGGTATAAAAAAATGTAACAGTCTATCTAATACCAGTGTTATGAGAAAAAAAAATCTTATATGAGAACATTATGAGAACTATCGCTGAAGAACAGAAGCAGATAAATATCAAGTCAGAGCTTCTGTCTGCAGAGGGTAGCAGTACAGATGATACCCGGTAGCCGTCGATACAGCTCCGCACCCTGGACTCTCATTGGCTAGCCGTACGACAGGGACAACGTGGTCCAACGCAGCCACCGAAGGTCACAGTATAGCACTACGCATAGACCGCCTCTGGAACCGGTCCACAATTTAAACACGCTCATCTATAGGCCTAATTACTAATTACACCTCCTTGTTTTTTTCCGGCGCACTGAAAGGTTAGCTACTCACCACGCTGTCGTGAGTGTTCGCGTTGTTAATACAGCAGTCGAAACCAGCGATCTTCCAGTTTCCGGACTTGTTGATGAAGAGAGATTCTGGATTCAGGTTGCAATGGACCATTTTGACGTCATTATGAAGGAAAACCAGTGCCTCCGTCACCTGGATAAGGAAAAAGCGGGCATCACACAATGACAAGACAGGTAAGAATAATACACATGGTTTCTTTGGCACATGATCAAGCTTTTATCGCAGCAGGGTCAGGTTAAAATTCTTCATATTTGACAGTTCGATTGAGGCGGCCAAAGAGAACACTTTGCAGCTTGTTAGAAATGCCTAATGGCTACTGATTTATGTACTGATAAATATGTAACACACCCTGGTTTCCCGTTAGGCATGAACTCCTGTGCTCGGACTGACCTGCAGAAGGCCGTACTTGATTTCCACATCGTAAAGTTGAAATTCCTTTAAATCACTGGGGACGGGTGACTGGAAGTTATCATACTGCCCTAATATGTTGGCTAAACTGGCGAAGACAGGTTCGGTGGCAAAAGCCAAGCAATCTCTGAAAACAACATCATACAAAATACATGTATATATATATATATGTGCATATTAATGAAACACACGGAATCAACCTGCAGGCAATCTCTCAAACAGACATACGATAGACATCATATACAGACACAAGTAAGACAAAAACCAGTGGGATATTGTTTTGGAAAACTATATTCGTCGCAACATTTGATTGCACAGTGGGCTCCCGCGTGGGCTTGTACACGCTTAGATACAGTCGAATCTATTGTGGTTGGGAGAACATTATCATAATGTAGTAATCTGAAACATACATAAGTTAACAAAGTTGTTCTTTAATTCAATTTCAATATAGGTAGACAATCCAAGTATATGCCCGTCATCACAAGTGGAATAAATCGTAAACATGCAATGTTATACATAAATCAATAGACATTGTACAGGCTCCCGCTTCACGTTTTTACATTCATAAGCATGATAAGATGATTTGAATACTATTCGTATTGTATATAAGATATCATATGAGATGAATACTATTGTAGTTTCTTCTTGAAGTATTATTTTCTGCTATACACTATTATTAAATATGTGTCCCAACGACACTAATCAATTTACTTGAGAACAACCCACCTGGTCTCTTCCAGTGGCTGGATGACAGAGAGAATCTTTGGGTGTCGTAATCGTGTCAACTGTGAAACACCTTTCTTCAGTGTGTCCAAAATAAATTCTTTGTCTCGCCGGGAGTAGCGCTCTAAAGATTTCTTATCTAAGACAAATACACTGGCTTCCTACAATGGAAGAAGGGACGAAAATAACATGCCGCGACACCTAACCAACGGGAAGCCATAACCAGACAACCAACAGAATATCGCAATGAGCATGATGAGATATGAGCAAGAAACTTGCAAAATAACAATAAATATTAAAGGGGCATAAAGTATAAATTTCATTTCAATTGATTCTAATAATTATTGCAACTATATTTAAGTTCAGTTGTAAAAGCAAGTTTATGTAGATGCAAAATATACCTGTTTGGTTGAACGCTTCACAGCGTCAAAGATCTTCCACAGGAGGCCTGGTCCACCAGTCGCTTTTTGGCTTGAGATATCAAAATCTCCAGATAATGGGTTTCCAGTCACTGCAGTGGTGACTGTGCTCTTAATACGATTAATGATATCCATCTTTTATGCAATGAGATCCATATACATCTACAGGCTACAGTAGTTTCAGGTTGGAATTATCAATAGATGATGATGTTGATAACATAAACTGAAAAGAGAAGGCATTCATTTTGTCTTTACTGTTGACAGGACCTCATTAAACTACAAGAATATAGTTACCACTCAACTATGGAGTGATCACCTAAGAATGCATTGTTTAAAACATTATAATGATATACATTTGGTTGACTAGACAAACGGCACAGGCCAGCCAGCTATTCATCAGCCCTGCACCATAAGGATGGGATGGCATCTGTTTCAAAGTCAAAACACAGTCCTGCATGCATTCAGGTTATGAAATTGTGTCTCAAGTATTCTTGGATTAGAAATCACAAGTTTTTTATTACTTGACAGTTAACAGTGGATAGGTACTAGGAACGCACCGGAATAAAATAGGCCAGAGTATGTATATGAAGTGGTAAATGTTGTGAATCAAGCAGAGATCATGGAAAGGGGAAGGTAACCAGCATGAAATCCCTTGATAAAGAGTTTAATCAAGGGAGGCAGGAAAGAAACATTTGATGAAGACATTGTCCATATTCTTGAACTAAGATGCTAAAATATTGCTAACCATGCATAGGTAATTATGTCCAATTGCCCAAATAACTTGCAGCCTTTCTGCCTGACATCTGTCATATATATATACAGCTTCATGCTAATTAGTTCTGTAACTCTGCTTCAGCTCAGGTAACAGAGTTATATACCTTAGCCAAAGGTCTATAACTCTGTGTGAGGCCTAAGGCTAAAGGCCTATATCACTGATATAGTTTAACAAATTAAAGAAAGTCTGCTCTTGCACATTTTCTGTAATCACTCATAATCACTGATGACAATCAAAGGACCATATTAGTGATATCCAAGTTACCATAGACCACTTTGCAAATCATAGTTCAGATTATTCCACTGTGAGCATGGTGAGGCGCCACTGCATATGCAATGCATTCTGGGTATTATTTTGGTCTTAATGGGATGTCAAGATGGCATCATCGCATGACAACATATTTTGTAGACACTTAAACATGCAATATTGAATATATCATCTGTGTAACGGAAAAGTTACTTAATCTGCATGTAAGTTAGATATACTCATTAATTTTATACATGCCTTGCTAATACCCTGGAAATATGGCATTTATCTCCATAGAAAAAAACCAAGATGACACTAAAATATGTCCCAGAACTATTTGCGCCAGTCACATTTTTTCCAAGATGGCGCATAATTGTGAAGTCATGTATTGTACAGCTATTTTATCCTTTTATATAATGCAAACAATCTTTCTTCCTACTAATGCCCCACTGGTAGGAGACACATTCTTTTGCAAATATACTAAAATATATGTAATAAAATGTTATGCCATGGCGCATACATGCAATAAACACTACTCACTCTGTATTTACACCAGTCACATGCATGCTATATCAACTACAGATAATTTTATTATCTTGGTACAGAGTACTCCACAAGCCCCAGCGGCTGTCTACTTTTTTCATATTAAATATGTTAAAAGCTAACAATAATGACAATGTGCTGGCTACTCCAAATGCTTTGTCTGTCTACTCTGTGAAGTGTTGAGCACCTTGTTGGTATAGTATATTTGCCACAGTATATCTGTTGCCAATTGAGCATTAAAAAATGAGAGTGAAGAAATATTGTTTGTATCATACAAAAGAACAAAATTACAGCACAATTATAAATTTGATGTCATTAAAATAGTTTTCTGACCTCTTACTGCTTACCTACCTCAGTGATTTTCAGAACGATTATGAAACTCACAGAAAATACGGACTGAAACGTCACTCTACAGCATTTATGAATTTTTCTGACATTATCTATAAATATACATCTATTATAGCTAGTAAGCTTAAAACACAGTACCAGATCCAAGTAACATCAACACACTATAGTATAGGCAACACTGAACAGACCATGTAATGTTATACAAAGAATTTTTCTAGGACATTGATCGAGTAAAGTACCAGTATTATTTATGCCTAGGTTATATTTCTGGTTAATACCTATTTTGACAATTTGACTGCCAATGGGGTTGGAAGATGAAGATTGTGTTGGATTTGGTGTTGGGGGGTTGGTGGTCAGTGTTTGAGGGGGTAGAGGCATGCCCAGGTGAAGAAAGATTGAGATAGCTATTTGTTGTTATTAAACAACCATGGCGGATATGAGGCAAGAAACGGGACAGGGTGTCACAGCCGCATCAACTCAGCAACATTAGGTCCAGTGGTGGGAATATAGGCATCCCGGGGTCCAATGAGCTGGCTGCCTGCTTGGAGTAGCGACAGAGGGTCCCATTTCCCAGCTATATAGCCATTATTATAGGAGGCCTACACCCCCTTCCTCCCCAGGTCACTCAAAATCAAATGGTCATCTTACCAGGCCTGCCTCTAAGCAGCATGTGTGCCATTAGAGCCAGGCAGCATTTGCTGTCTGTGAGGTGTTGCAGCACATATTTTCTCGTATAGGACGCATAGTTTTTAACTATACGACAAAATATGCATCTTTCTAGAATCCTTATGCAATTTACTGACCTGGCGGAAAGAAAATACTTTGATTTATTATCTTCACTTGTAATGAAAGGCTTTTTGCAGGCAAATTTATTCGATCAGCGCCAGCCACTCCAATATAGGGCCCCATAGGGGCTTTTTCGTCACTGTGACACAGCGATTTTTAAAATCGATAACGCGACATTAAGGTTGACTTAGAATCGACATGAGACATAAGACTTAGCGACACGCGACATGGAACTTTTCTTAAAATCGACACGTGACATGGACCTTTTTTAAATTGGATACGCGACATGGACCTTTTCTTAAAATCAACACGCGACATGGACCCTTTTCTTAAAATCAACACGCGACATGGCTACCCCCCCTCAGGGGCCCTCAATATGCGCTGCAAGACCGCAAAGACAGCGAATGCTGCCTGGGTCTAACGGCAGCCCATGATAATTTAGAGACAGGCCTGGTAGATCTAAATGGCTTAAAATGCCAAAATGGTCATCCAGCGGTCAAAACGGAGCGCAGTCAAAGTGGGCCTACACCGTATTTTCTATCTCATCCCTACTCAATTACCAGGCTTTTTGCTAAGTATAACGCAGTAAAGAATCTTACATCAGGTTATTTTATCCTTGGCAGAAGTAGAACTATGGATGCTGGTGATGTTGATAATTTGGTCGTGAGCGATAATATAAGCTGCAAGAATGGGTTAACACCGTACATATAGCGATTTTTAGCCCCCGGCGTTCTCAAACGAGCTACGTCATCTATATTTTGCCGTACATATTTAATGCTGCCTATACTACAGTACACAGGTCAAAGCTGCTTTTAGAGCCATTTTCCCCATGTGAATATTTCTCAATAATTCAGGTAAAAATAACTTATTAAGGCATTTATTGCATATATATTATGATGAGATCGAGGTATATATCCGGGAACTATATAGAGGCGCAATATACAGCTGCATGTTTTTAGAGACTTATTTTCTCTCACACTGGTACACACCGATATCTGGGCGGAAAATTGTAATTTGATAATTTGTATTCAATAAGCAACGGTATTAAAAAATCGATTTGTCGCATATAATAGTTGTGCACGCAGAAAATTTGGTCCACTGTGTTCAATAATTTACACTCTTATATTAGAACGTGCGACCCACACATGTGATATCTCTCGATCCGGTCCTCAGCGGACCCTGTTATGATTTTACTCATTGCAGCATTATCATTAGGTCCTTGTAGGTGGCTTTCCAGAGACACGATCCGGAGCCGAAACATCAGACTCGATGCACCACGGGGCATTGCCTCGTTGGCGCTGGCAGTTAATTCGGGCACACTCATGTGACACTGGATATGGCCGCCATAGTGTAGTCTCCCGAATCTTTGGTTCGGCCAGGTATAGCAATCCCTTACCAGACCAGAATTGATCGAGATACTGAGCGCGTTTGTTTATTCTCAAGATGTTCAAGGTTTACTTTTGATGTTTACCTTTAACGTACAACCCTGAATGTTGAGGATAAAGAAACGCGTTTGTAGGTTTGTTGAGGTTTCTGTTGAAAATATTGACGTCATCAATTAAGTGTCAACAATTATTAAGGTTAAACTTGTAGAAGAAGTTGAAGTAAACTTCTTGAGGTTTCCCATTTGTTGAGAATAAAAAAACGCGCTCACAATATCTGTTTTTGGTGAAAATTATCACGACCAGCTGGTTCGAGACATATCTTCCGCAGCTTATTTACCAGACCACGGGGCCAAGGGTATGCATGCAGTCAAATCGTGTGTTTTATATTAAATATACAATGATAAATTACAACGTTTGAAGATATTTGGATTATGTGGACATAATAACGCCAACTTAATAACGTATGTGCAACAAATATGATAAAAGAAAACTGTTCCACTGAATTTACGTTAGATGCAGCATGTTTGATGACTTATTCAAATCGCTGTGCAATGACGAAGATGTAAACGGGTGTGCGCTCCAGGTTTGACGTAATGCCAGAGCTTCGCAGTTCATATGAATTGAGTGAGCTATGTAGACGTAATGGCGAAGATTTATATGCCGCTTCTGCTCGGAATATTTCGCAGGAGCGCGACTTCTGTCATACATGGCATTGTTAGCTGGAATGGGGGCGGGGCCGTATTGCTTAGCATGAATGGCCAAACTTTTGACGATATATAGATAATAATTATATCAGTTGATCATGGGATACGGCAGTCTATTTAATTGATCTCACACACGTCTATTCGTCTAAACATGTATTCATAGCTCCTATCAGCAGGCTAGCACTTTATCTATAAGTTAATATCCTCGGACATTACATTAGAGAACAATGGAGTCAAGTCACCAGTGGAGTTTACAGCACCTTAAAGTTGCATATCGAGCTCTTTCCCGCCAAAACTATAAAGAGGTCAAAATACAAATAAGAATCGGTCCTTGAATCATTGAACATATATTTTGTCTATACTTCACCCATGCCAGACTGCCAAATAGTGTCCCTTATATAGCCTTGCCAGTGATATCAATTTACCACAACTTATTTTAGTGGTAAACGTCATCAGTGTGTGTGCTTCGCGATGCTTTGGTATAAGTAGCAGTGCCACGACAGAGTTCTGTGGTGTCCCGGAATAGACACGTTTGCCACACCACAGCCGAAACGGCGACGTTTATCAGGTTTCTGAAGTTATAGTTTTCTGCAATTTTTGATATAAATTTTGCCTGGGCTTAGTTTTGGCGGGAAAAAAATCGAATTGCACCTTTAATTTACTTCAAGACAAATATAACAGGGATAAACGAACTATTTATTAACAATATGAAAACGAGTGAGAACACTGTCTGGACCTTTACACACCGGGTGTGACTGCTATTTATATTCTCGCTCTACAATAGCTTCACAAGAAGAACACATTTAACATATATGCAATTGCTAGTAAGAACCTCTTATAAAGGAAATATGCATACCTGACATAGGAAGAGCCCCCCCGAAAGATGACCGAACCAAAGACGCACGAACCTCGAGACAGGGGCTTAAATACCGGAGTCTACGGCTGCCATAATGCATTACAGACTCACCGACAGAGGGCGCTCGCGAGCACCCTCTTGGGAGAGTGGCCAGCTGGCGGGTCTACCGGCAGACGACATGTGCGCGGTTCAAAAGACAAAACACAACACCAAGTCCGTAATATAACAGTTATATAACACTCTTTGACAACACTGCGCAACTGTCAGGTGATTAAAGTTAAGCTATATGTACAACATTAAAACAGATTATCAGCGGAGATTCAACACACAGTAAGGTAGGAACACGTATACCATAACGTCACTCGTCAGTTAAAGTCAAAGTCATAAATGCGTGTCGTTTCGGCCCATATTTTCCACGAATTTGTCGCAATCGCTCTAAAAATCACTGACGTGAGAAAGCAACACCGTGCAATTTAATGATCCCAAACTTACGTGTGTACTGCGAAGGTTATTCTTTTTTATCCACAAATAATATTTCTCCATGCTGACACTCCATTGCCAACAGACACTTTGTTGCCAATACTCATACTGTATAGACTAAATCACAGACAATGAAATGCTCTATAGTTGCCAGTGCGCGCATGGCTGGTACAAATATAGAGCATCTATTGTTCAGAGTACGTTCGGCGCGATGGCAACTACGTCAGTATATTTGCGGAACTGCGTTTGCTGCCAATGGAGTGTCAGCATGGAGAAATATTTTTTATGTCTTAAAAAAGGATAACATCGCAGTACACACGTAAGTTTGGTATCATTAAAATTGCACGGTGTTGCTTTCTCATGATCAGTGATATTTAGAGCGATCGCGGCAAATTCGTGGAAAATATGGGCCAAAACGACACGCTACAGCATTTATGACCGACTTTTTAGAAGGGATCTAAGTACAGTCCCGATTGTGTGAATATTCAGATAGAATGATAGCCATACCATAGGCATAGGCATAGCCGTGGCATTGGGCCCGATTTTACTAGTCATGTGTGACGGCACCCCGTGATAAGTTAGAGACATGCCTGGTAAGGCCTGATTCAGTGTTCGCTACAGAGCGCGGCCTTGCGCACCTGATAAAAGGGATTAAAGCAATCGTCCTTCTGCTGTCAGGCCATTACCTGATTACATTAAATACAATGTGATTACTGTAGCTCTATAGGGATTGGTTGCACAAAAAGGGCGAGAACACGAGAATGCGCGCACGCGAGGGGGTGAACGCAAGGTGGACCTCTTCCTCGCGATCTCGCCCTAGCATTATGATTAGGCCTATCACTTACTGTAATCCTGACTCTGGGGCTAGTATAGCTCCGGTTCTGGGCGATGGACTATGGCTCCGTGCGCCGGACTATTAGGCCTACTTCAGTCGCGGGATATGGCTCCAGTCGCGAGCTATGGGTCTGTGCACAGGACTATGGCTGCGGTTGCGGGCTATGGCCTCGTGCGCAGGACTATGGATCTGTGCGCTGGACTATGGCTCCGTGCACTGGACTATGGCTGCATGCGCTGGACTATGGCTCTGGGTGCAGGCTATGGCTCCGGTCGCAGACCATGGCTCCGGTCGCAGGCTATGGCTCCGTGCGCTGGACTATGGCTCTGGTCGCGGTCTATGGCCTCTTGTGCTGGACTATGCCTTTGTGCGCTGGACTATGGCTCCGTGCGCTGGACTATGGCTCCGGTCGCAGGCTATGGCTCTGGGTGTAGGCTATGGCTCCGATCGCAGACCATGGCTCCAGTCACATGCTATGGCTCCGTGCGCTGGGCTATGGCTCCGTGCGCTGGACTAAAGCTCCGGTCGCAGGCTAGCTATGGCTCCGTGCGCTGGACTATGGCTCCGGTCGCGGGCTATCGCCTCGTGTGCTGGACTATGGCTCCAGTTGCAGGCTATGGCTCCGGTCGCGGGCTATGGCTCCTTGCGCTGGAGTATGGCTCCGGTCGCAGGCTATAGCTCCGTGCGCTGGACTATGACTCCGGTCGGGGGCTATGACCTCGTCCTTCTTGAGTATGGCTCCGGTCGCGAGCTATGGCTCCTGTTGCTGGACTATGGCTCCGGTGGCAGGCTGTGGATCCGTGCCCTGAACTATGACTCTTTTGCGCTGGAGTATGGCTCCGGTCGCGAGCTATGGCCCAGTGCGCTGGACTATGGTTCCTTGCGCACTATGGCTCCGGTCGCGGAGATAGCAGATATTGTGAAGTTGCAATAAACGGCACACTTTTAAAATACGTTGTTGACTTTTACTTTTGCCCTGATATGTGCATAACCGAAATCTTCTGACTCCCAACGTATTCGGTTACATACACTTTGCCAGCTCGAAGATCGAAAAAACTGAATGATTAACCTAGCTGGTGGATCACAATAGGGCATGGCGCCTCGCATGGAGGGCGTAGGTGTTCCACAATCCTTATATTGCGTTCCTCGGGATTGGGCTTTTCATTAGCCGTACGCCGTGATCAAGGATTTCGTTTATCGTGAACTGGGAATTTTAATATGAAATGTGAATCGTCAATCGGGAAATCGTCAATTTAGTATCTTGTATCCGCCCTTCCATTGCATGCGGGGAATTCTGCTTTTAATTCATCATGACCTGGGAATAAAGAATTTTTTTTCGTGATCTGGGAATTTAAGACCCCCCTTTGCCCCATCCCCCATATGTATGAGTATCCATTTATAGCTAATTAATGCAACAAGTAAGCATACCATATATATGCGTGACCTAACGATTTCAGCCTCCAGATCGATGTGGCAGTGAGCAGTAACATATAATTGTTCATATCCCCGGCTATACATATGACGGCCGCCAGATAACAAAATTAATATATATGAACCCGTCGGCACCAATGAATCATTGGCAATGATTGCACATCAAAGATATTTAGTACTATAATATTTTTGTTGCAACTATTGTAACATGAAATCATATCATTGAGATCAGGCGCGGGTCCAGGATATTGAAGGCCGGGGGGGCCGGGGGGGGGGTACTTTTCAAAACTCTTATTAACCGGGGTTCTGGACGGGGGTTCGGGGGTTCTGGTGCGTGTGTATGGGGGGGGACATCTCACATGGAATACATTTACCAAGAAAAAGAGAGTGGAGCAGCGCGATGAAGCAACCACCCTAGCTCTTGTTTAATGCCTGCTAAAAAGAGTAGAGATTGCCTAATTACCAGGCACGGATCGGGGCGGGGGTGGGGGGGGGGTGAAATGCTTGGACTCTCCATATAAGATGACTCTTCTTTTGTCTTCACACTCACATTCATTACTATATATATCACGTCACACATGCTCTATATGTGTGGTGCCAACTAACCCGAAACCCCCCAGACCCGGCGACACATGAACATATAGGCTATAGACATGTCACATACCTTCTCATTGGTCAAGACAATTATAAAGTCAATCACGTGATAAAAGGATGACACAGGACACAGTCACAGTAAATCGCACAATGCAAACATATAATCAGATGTTCCGTCTTATGCCATAGAAGAACTTATAACTCGCCATAACAAATTACAATACTGATGATAAACATATAATTCACGTTATAACACTAGCTGCCACATCATCTAACATGTGGACCCACCCCCCGTCCCCGCCACCGGCCTTGTGGTGTTATTAGGGGTCTGGAAAGGAGGGGGGGGGGTCCAATGTCCAGTGTCGATTTTTCACGACGTTTGATCCGTGTCGCTTTTTGGATTTGAATTTCAGCTGCGTTTTTTTCACAAATTTGTCTCGATGTTGCTTTCACAGATCCTCCTTGTGGGAATTTGGGGGTCAATGTCGATTGTCGATTTTTTAAATATGCCTGTGTTGCAATCTACCCTTCTTATTGTGCTGGCATATGGTATTGATTATTTTGTTGATCCTCTATAGTTGTTCTACTCCTTCCCTCCCCCCACGCCGCCCCGGTCCTTTTGGACAATTTTTGAACCCAGCTGAGAAACAAAGATAAATATGTAACATGCAGATCCAGCGTCAAGAGTGGCATTTCATAATATAAAAACATTTCTCATGGCCCTTCACGTAAACATTCAATCAGTATCAAATATATAGGGACGCCTATAAAGAACTTGCGAATGTTCTGCACGGACCCTAGCGGTAGAGAGTGTACAGTACTTCCGGTGGGAAGTCCCTCTGTCGCCACCCCACCCCCGATGCCGATCACTTCCGGGAATGGCCCTCGCGGGCAAGAGGCCGATTGACGAAGCGATTGAGAGCGGAAGTACGAAGCAGCTTACTCGTTTGTGAAACACTCGCATGTGGCACTTCTAATGTAAGAATGAAGCAGTGACGGGCCAAATAACTCAAAACGTAAGTACATATATATCAGGTCACAGGTGTTCACATTGTTCTCATGTTAGTTACTGCTGACAAAGCAGACGTCACTGGCGTCACAACAGACGTCACAAAGCAGACGTCACTGCTGTCACAACAGACGTCACAAGGCAGACGTCACTAAAGATTGATTTATAAATACAGACAACATATAAAGCATTGCAATTCGCGTACATCATTCTGATAGCCCACCTCACTCAGTCTCTAAGTCTGAGCCAACTCCCTGAAAGTTTGTTGCGGTGAGCATCAGTATATGTGTACTTTCACACTTTTGCCTTGTGGAAGCTGGACTTAATATTCTGACATGTGCCACCATTGTTAACTTTTGCCTGTAATTGCATTTAACTCAGTGCTCCCACGCTGTTTGTTGTCAAAGGCTGTATATATGAAATGACAGATCTATGTTTCTTTGATGGGTACTCGGAGCATAGTTTCAGCAGCACCAGCTTAATACCCTGCAGCTAACAATTGGCCAATAAAGAGGGCGAGTCAATTAGGCATTGTTTATATAGGTGGTTGATACATCAAATGGTCAGTTAAGCTGTGTTACCTTTTTTAAGGAGGGAGTGGAGATAGGGGTCCATCTTCATCATTGACAGTGTGCTCAATTTTGACTTGACTCGTAGTGGCTGGCCATAGTTAGGGAAGTGGCCGTTGATGGTGTACTTGATACAGCTGCTGTCTTAGACTGGGCCATAAGAGAAATTGGTACTGGTTTTGCACGACGTGACAGTGGTTCTACAACTGGCTCCAGAGTAATTGGCTTTATTTGCTGGATGGGATTACGATAACCGTCAAAAAGAATGACCTCCGATCTCCCACTGATCAAGTTGGTAAGAGGATGCGGGGGGGGGGGGTGGTGGGGGGGAGGGGTAAGAGACAAGCTTAGACTTGGTTTATATATGTGGCACTGGTGTATATGTCTCATCCCTTGGATGTAACGAAAAACATGTGTACGACTGATACACTAGAAATTATAGTATATTTCTTAAGGAGTTAATACTAGCAAGATCAAAAGTATCCACCCAGACTTTAGCCTCCAAACCAGGTCGGCATGCACCCAGAACCATTTCTAGAAAACTACATATTATAAGTAGAACCTAGACGTCAGCCTCTCTCGACTACCCCCCCTCCTCCCCTTCCAGTTATTCTGTTCCCTTTTCCATGTCCTTGCTTATCATAATCCCATCCGGTGAACCAAGCCAATTACTCCATTAATTGTTTATATAAGCAGTCGCAAAGACAAAACATTCACCTATCCCTCTGTCATCACACCTCTTATCAAGTGTCACACCAGTGGCAGAATCTCCTGGCATGTACTGCATATTTATGAATAACTGTCTCACCAACCTACTACCACGTCTAGCCAGAGTAACCTATTACAGTTTGTGGGAGGATGACAGCCATATCATGTTACACTGATGACGTTATGATGCAATCAATTATTTTGGCAATTTCAATTTCCATATTTCAACTCTCCTGTCAAATGCACCTCACCCCCTCGTCATGCTCACTTGAATCAGCAAAATGCTGTATTTACGGCTGCACAGTGACTTTGCGGTCAAACCCAGAAAGTGCATCCTGCAACTTTCTAATAGAAGCCACGACTTTAAAAAGGCAGTTTACAGTAATAAATGAGTAAAAAGTTGCTGTATAAACAGCTTTACGTTAAGGACCAAGCAAATATGTATCTACTTTTTGAGAAGTCATATATATAACTTATATTAAATTCTAACAGTATCTAATTACATTGTATAATCCTGTTTCTTGATCAATAATATGCAGTAATATATTGCTGTTACTATCTTTTGCTTAAATTTATGTTCTGTGTATTTATTTGATTCATTAAGACATTATATTATATCTATCTGTTAGTAAATTTCTGGCTTGATGTATTTGCTTGTAATACTTAACATACATGCAGATGTGGTGGAGGGACTAATATTTGATGTGACATTGATTGATATTGGCTGTTATTGGGACCTCAAAATGGTTTTTATAAATATAGTTTCCTTCTGAAAAAATCTGCCAGGAGCCCCTGATCTGGCCATTAAGTCTATCTAAATTTTTGTTTAGTTTTTATTTATACTTTAAACTTCTCAGTTACATGGTGGTGTCAAGTCGAAGGTTATTTGTTTAAACCGAACCTGCAAAAACTAGTGACTGCCTGATATACATCTCACCAGCTGGGTAAGTAAGAATAAGATGTTGGTTTGTGATGGTTTGGTTGCTGTTGAAAGAGCCACTTAATCCATCCATCCACATGCTAATCTTGTTGTGTACACTCATTGACAAACTAGTTTACATTCATTCTAGTTACCATTTAATGTACTCAATCACTTCAGTGCACACTGAGTGACATGATCTCTTCTATCTATGAAGTTGATACTATACTGTCACGGAATCGCTTGATCCTGTCAATTCTCTTTGATACATTATACTTTTCACTCATTTAATTTAATTAAGTTATTATTGATTACATGAACCTTGACCTTGACCCAGATGTGTAATCCATTTTATTTAATTACTTACGGATCCCTTTTGACTCACTCAGTTGGGCCTTCCTGGTCCTTCAACCATTTGAAAACAATGAATTCGGCAGTGCGTGTTAGCTTGGGTATACATGTTTGTTCGTTATTCTTTACAATGCTATATAATACAAATTGACAAAAGACAAAGTTGTTTTGGGTTAGTTAAAATCTACAAATCCGCATAGTCACTACCACATGCACTCTGGTAAGTGTTCCCTGTTGGCCACAAATGGTCTTCAATAATTTTCGGTCTGCTTTGTCAGGAAAGCCTTTTGGTTCTTCTTCATTTCAGGCTGCCCCAAGTTGTTTGAGGAGAAGGACCGGTTGGAAGGACATGTTCTCCATCTGCCGTGAATGTGCTTCTTGGGGGCCAAGCAGTACAATCGATACTTCATGCATATGCCAATTAACACCCATGGACTATTGCCATGGCAAACAGACATAGGTCACAAGAAGATGAGGATCTCTTAGTTCTGCAGCTGAGGCGGCAGATGAATATAGCCGGTCTACATCCTGCCAACCCAGGTGAATCTCGACCTCCCCGCGTCGGACCAGCTACACAGTCCATTCCGGACTCCGGCTTCAGTGGTGATTCGGCCAAATACCTCGAAGGTTACGATCCAAGTCTCTTCCTATCACCTGTGGAAGAAAAATTCAACTGTCCAATTTGTATGATGGTGCTGCGTGAACCCGTCCAAACGACATGCGGTCATCGTTACTGCGGAGACTGCATGACACACTGGCTTCGGTGAGGCTTGCGTGTTGTCACCATAGGTTTTATGTTGTAGAATATCATTTGTTCGATTTGGAATCATTTGCACCGTTGGTTATCGTGACTTTATCTTCATCATGTACTCACGAAATGGGCGCGAATCCAACTCTTTTTCGCTGTAAACTTGATGGGTCAAGCCGCGGCCATACTATCTTTAGGGTTTGGGGATAGGGGATAATTGGCGCTCAGGGTTGGGTCGGGGTCAGGGTTAGGATTATCTGTTGCACGGGCCGCCTGCCCTGTCTTTTGGGTCAGGGCGGCCGCTCTGTCAATGCCGCGTCATTATCATCTTTAGGGTTTGGGCATAGGAAGTAGATGATCTTGACGGAAGCGTTGGGTCAAGGTTAGGCACCGATATTGCCCAACATATTCGAGTCTTCATCGTTTTCGCATGCATAAATGCAGATAATCTTTTAGATTGGGTGAATCCCCTCGTTTTTAAAAGACAACTTTGCTGTCCTTTCATATGACGTGCTATAGTGGTGTGATTTCGCTTCGAACTCTATTCACACTTTTGTTGTTGTCTATAGGTGTAAAAAGATCGATGTCGCCACACGCTGCCCTGTATGCAACGAATTGGTTAGCACCGTTAATCTCTACCCGGACAACTTCGCCAAGCGAGAGATCATGAGCCTTACCGTCAAGTGTAAAAACGGTGACAAGGGCTGCCAGCAAGTGATGGAGCTAAGACATCTGAAGGTAAATATTTCAAGGCTTAACAGCTGATAGAAATTATGACTTGCGCTGTCGGAGGGACTGATGTGTTTGCTTCAAGCCAGCTTAAATAGCCAGGTAAATATTTCAAGGCTCTGGTGGTTGGGCAGTGAGCTCTGCCAAGCCAGCCAGGGGCTACCCCAATGGTTTGGTGGGTAGGGAGTCAGCTCCGGTAGGCCAGCCATCGTGCCGGAGTTCCTTTCATATAGACGATAGACATGGATGGAATGGTCTATACATTTGAATTATATAAGTTTCCTTCATTCAGGGTGTCAAGTTCCTATTTTATTCCTATTTTTTCCTATTTTTCTTGAGTGCTTTTATTTATTTCTATTTTCTTTGAACATACCTAATTTTTCCTAATTTCTCAGGTTCATCCCATCAATATTTTCACTTTTGTTTGAAATTATCTCATTGGGGTTTTCAAGCAACTTATAACTTCTTTTGCAAGGACGAATAATACATTACATGCATAACTGGTGATTTACCATTTTGGGTATATCAGAATTCCCCCTCCCCCATGTTGTCATACAGGGAATGCACATATTGTTACACAGAAGTTCAAAACTTCTGTCAGTATATAGCTATGTCTGGTTTGTAAATTTGATGACATATACGGATGTCATACTTCCCCGACTGAGAGATGTGCTATAAAGAGATCAAGTTCGTAGATGGCTTATGTAGGTCAAATGTCAAGGTCACTGATTTTTTGTAGAAAAAAAACGTAGAACGCACTTGTCTCCGTTAATATTGTGGTTAGAGACTTCGGGTAACTTTCAGAAGGTGTTACTAAATACAACGCAACTTTCATATATTGTTCACTTTTTAATACGTTATAATCATTTTGGAATAAAATGACGTTTTATGTCTTTCGAAAAACGCGAAATTTGACCTTGAACAGTTTTTGTGTGGTGTGACATTTAATTTGAAGATATCGCTCTATGTCTCTAGGTCTTCATAAAAATATGAATGATCGTGAGCTTTATGAAATCTGAGAGTTTGCGGATACGTCACGATGACGCACTTCCGGTACATACAAAAAAAAGGAACAAAATGTTAGAAAATCGCAAGTGGCGCCATCTTGTGCCAAATGGGGTCTTATGTTTGTCTGTAGCATAAAACTAGTATGGACCTATCTTACTTCCGGTTCCAGAGCTGGCAGAATATTCTCTTTATGGGACTTTCCATGTTAAAAACGGCAATAATGTCGCATAGTTCCGAAGTGCCTTCCTCAAACAGTACCAACATAATTAATGAATTGTAAGATGGTACCCAGCAGCAATTGTCAATTGCCTGTGAAATTCGATCCAGAAATGACGTCACAGGATTTTTCTGAAATTTGGCTAATTGTGAAAAATGGGGAGTTTTGGTGCTACCAGGGGCTCCCACGGGCGTCCTATGAAATCCGCCATTACATGCTTGCAGCTGTGGATAGATAGTACTGAGATGAGCCATCAGCGACATAACCTTATACCTTTTCAGTATATAGTCGAAAACGTTTAACTTAGGGACCCTATGGGGAAAATAGAACTTCATTCAATATGACGTACTTCCGGTTGGACGATTTAACTTTCCTTCTCCATGGTAGGAGATGTTGACGAGTACAAGAGACCTAGGGCACGCATACGGCGAACGCTTGTCCGCTTCGCTTTCCAATTCCGTTTCCATGGCAACGGAGCGTTAGCCCAATGATAAAGCATACCGATTCGGGCTGAATTGGAAAATTCGTCAAAAATCGGAAACACAAGCTAGAGCCGTGATCTTTACGGGACGTAGTAGGACTGAACAGTACCTGAAAACGCCTCTGCTTAAAGTTAACAGAGTTGGCTCAGTCTAGGGACTTCTGTCGGTACTTTCAGCCTAGGGCTGTCTTGGTTTACTGCCTCCGACATATGTATCAGTCGGCGAAGCCCATTTTGTTTGTTTTACCAGCTAAATTATTGTACATGCATGTCATAGGCTGACTTGACTAATCTATTTTGGGCAATGTCATGAGCTTTAGCTAATATGTTATCATTTGAATTTCGGTAGTCAATGTTATGTAAATGTACGCTGTGACACAATCAATCAGTATAAGAAACAGTTTTAATTTTGGGGGCAGAATGTTATGGCAAATGTTTAGATACAGTTTCTGACTGTTTCTTTGTATTCAGTTTCTGATTGTTTATATTCAGTTGAAATTTAAAATTTTGAATAAAACAAGGTGGATTGGGATGGCTGTGAGGGGTGTTGGGAGGCCATCAGTTACTAAAGTGTTTTTTAGTATTTAGATACTCCTATTTTTGTGGTATTTGTATGTAGATACTCCTATTTTTGTCCTATTTTTTAGCTCCTCTGTCTCCTATTTTCCTATTTCCTAAGTAACATTATCAACTTGACACCCTGTTCATTGAAAAAGATTTATTTTGCGACATTTTGCCTCTCAATATTCGCATGTGAATGCTCATGGCTGAGAGCTATTGACATTCACATCACCGGGATTTAAAAACCACATTGCAGCAGAAGGTTCTCACTCCGACCAAAGAACCGTTTCTCCGATGATGTACCAGATACAACACGCGACAACACCAAGACACATCGCCGGTTGTGGTAGTTAAGTCAACTGAAATTCCAGTTGTTTTTAGCTTTTTCTTCGCTGTCTCCTACCAAAGGGCGTTCCCGTTAAAGGAATGGGTTACTTGAAGTACCCAGTCTGAGTGTTGGCATGAGTTACCTCGGTCTGTCTAGTTTAAACTTGAACCGGCTTGATGATATTACGGGTGGAGTCTACGTGTGATCTTAAACGTGCAATGACGCGCCCTTTCCCTCCCTGCCCCGGGACCCTTACTCCGCGCGTAAATTTACTTACTTATCTTTCCATCTACGTATACCTTTTTTTCTATTGAGTACGTTTACTGATTGCCGACAAGTCAACTTGGGCGGCGTCCCCCCGTCAGTGTGAGGGCGGCATTGCACACCCACGCGTGTTGCCTCTCGGCGGGGGGGGGGGGGGGGGGGCACGCACAACCCCTGGTTACCTCGCTCCTGGGTCAGATCGTCTCGATGATGGAGTGTTGGGTTCTGTATGTATCTAAAATTGAGCTCTTTCATAGTTTTAGCACGTCTAGTCACTTTATTGCTAACTATTTGTCGTCTGTAGTACTGTCTGTAGGCGTGTTTGACTTCTGCACATATATATATGTGTACCAAGACTCATACCGGTTGTGCTACTCATCAGTTGTCCTTATATCGTTGTCGTTAAATAGTATATTTATAGGTTTGCATAGGATAACGCATAACCGAAGCCTTAGCTTCCAGGAGGCGATAATTGAGGTTCGCTTATGAACTATGAATTCATTAATAGTTCATTAATAGTTTAGTAACAGTTTCTAGGGTGAATAATATCAGGGGGGGGGGGGGGGGTTGACGGTTAGGTTAGGGGATTGGTGTTTTGGACCCTGTTTTGAAGCCGACACTCTACCATGTGACACCATCCTCGTGTGCTCGGAACACCCTTTCAAGTTAGCGGCCACGACAGGGATCAATGTACTACACCAATAATGCGTGAGCTGAATACAGCCCGCGGCGCACGTGGCAATACAGCCCGCGGCGCACGTGGCAATACAGCCCGCGGCGCACGTGGCAATACAGCCCGCGGCGCACGTGGCAATACAGCCCGCGGCGCACGTGGCAATACAGCCCGCGGCGCACGTGGCAATACAGCCCGCGGCGCACGTGGCAATACAGCCCGCGGCGCACGTGGCAATACAGCCCGCGGCGCACGTGGCAATACAGCCCGCGGCGCACGTGGCAATACAGCCCGCGGCGCACGTGGCAATACAGCCCGCGGCGCACGTGGCAATACAGCCCGCGGCGCACGTGGCAATACAGCCCGCGGCGCACGTGGCAATACAGCCCGCGGCGCACGTGGCAATACAGCCCGCGGCGCACGTGGCAATACAGCCCGCGGCGCACGTGGCAATACAGCCCGCGGCGCACGTGGCAATACAGCCCGCGGCGCACGTGGCAATACAGCCCGCGGCGCACGTGGCAATACAGCCCGCGGCGCACGTGGCAATTCACCGTTTTGTGCCACAAAATTAACGGTGGCATATTGATCTAATTTGTGTAAATACAGGCAAAACGAACCGAAGACTAACCTTTGCACCGAGTTAAGCGTCCGTTTTATCCAGGCATTCCACAGACCACGTGTCCACTCGACGATGGGGGAATTCCCTTCTCCGGCTTTGTGGTAAAGTTGCTACAGAAATCATTAGCTCTGGCTCCTTCTACTTCCACACGGGTAATGCAGGAAGTTCTCAAAACATAAGCGGGAGTGACCATATTTCATTTTGTAGAGCATTGACCGACATCCTGGTTCGTAGCAGAATGCGGTATCGTGGCTGGTCCAATTGAAAGTCGTCCTCATACGCTGACAAATAAAAGAGAAGGCTTTGTATTGACATGTACAGTTTCGCACTAGTAAATACTTGATCCCCGTCCTTGAAATGTCACTTATACTTCAGACGTTATTGGCGTATTACTTACACTTCCTAGTCCGAGCTGCCTTCCTTTATGCAGAGGCCCACGACTCCCCAGCATGACTGCTGGATGTTACTCGACGTGACCGCTCCTCAGTTAGTGGCATCGCCCCGTGGCTCAGTGGGTAGCGCGTTCGGATACTGTCGAGTGTGCTCTGCTAGACCAGCCCAAGCGGTCGGTGCGTGGTTCCAGTTCCAATAGTTCGATGTTTGTGCAGGGTAGTGCGCATGGCCTACAGAGGTCGGTTTGACATCTTTCAGGCCGCCTGATGCAAGGCTCTAGTGGGCCAGCAAACCTCCCGGCACGATGTAATGGGATGGGTGTCAGGGCGTGAACCGCCGTCAGGTTAATCTGCACACCGGGCTTCGAACCAGAGACCTGTTGATCTGCAGTCGTGTGTTCTAACACTCGGCCACAGCGGCCCGTATTGCTCCCCTGTGCTTAGCACGAGGCAAGAGTTGTTGGTATATATACTCATGAGTGAGTCCTATATTGAATGATTAAGCAATATATGGCTAAAAATTAAAGTGGTGCGTTTCTTGTCCGTGAGTGTAAAATGTGACACAATGGCGGAGAAGAAATAATTTTAGTGTGTTTTTCTCCCGGCAGGATCACGAGCAACAATGTGAGTTCGCGGAGGTCACGTGTCCCCAGGGATGTGGAGGCGCGATCCGAAGGAGTGACGTCACGCGACACGTGACTCAGGTCTGCTCCCGCCGCGATGTGGCGTGTCCGAACTGCGGTCGACCGACTTCGGCGGACCTCCTTGACGTGAGTACACGGGGGGGGGGGGTGGTGGGGGGGGGGGCTGGCTCGTGTCATTGTGTCCTCTGTCATTGTGGCTCGTGTCATTGTGGCCCGTGTCATTGTGGCCCGTGTCATTGTGGCTCGTGCCATTGTGGCCCGTGCCATTGTGGCCTGTGCCATTGTGGCCCGTGCCATTGTGGCCCGTGTCATTGTGTCCTCTGTCATTGTGGCCCGTGCCATTGTGGCCCGTGCCATTGTGGCCCGTGCCATTGTGGCCCGTGCCATTGTGGCCCGTGTCATTGTGGCCCGTGCCATTGTGGCCCGTGCCATTGTGGCCCGTGTCATTGTGGCCCGTGTCATTGTGGTCCGTGCCATTGTGGCCCGTGTCATTGTGGCCCGTGCCATTGTGGCCCGTGTCATTGTGGCCCGTGCCATTGTGGCCCGTGTCATTGTGGCCCGTGTCATTGTGGTCCGTGCCATTGTGGCCCGTGTCATTGTGGCCCGTGTCATTGTGGCCCGTGCCATTGTGGCCCGTGTCATTGTGGTCCGTGCCATTGTGGCCCGTGTCATTGTGGTCCGTGCCATTGTGGCTCGTGCCATTGTGGCCCGTGCCATTGTGGCTCGTGCCATTGTGGCCCGTGTCATTGTGGCCCGTGCCATTGTGGCCCGTGCCATTGTGGCCCGTGCCATTGTGGCCCGTGCCATTGTGGCCCGTGTCATTGTGGTCCGTGCCATTGTGGCCCGTGTCATTGTGGCCCGTGCCATTGTGGCCCGTGTCATTGTGGTCCGTGCCATTGTGGCCCGTGTCATTGTGGTCCGTGCCATTGTGGCCCGTGCCATTGTGGTCCGTGCCATTGTGGCCCGTGTCATTGTGGCCCGTGCCATTGTGGCCCGTGTCATTGTGGCTCGTGCCATTGTGGCCCGTGCCATTGTGGCCCGTGCCATTGTGGCCCGTGTCATTGTGGCCCGTGTCATTGTGGCCCGTGTCATTGTGGCCCGTGTCATTGTGGCCCGTGTCATTGTGTCATGTTGTGTCTTATGTCGTTGTGTCATCTCGTTGTGTCTTATGTCATTGTGTCATCTCGTTGTGTCTTATGTCATTGTGTCTTATGTCATTGTGTCAGGTCGTTGTGTCTTATGTCATTGTGGCCCGTGACATTGTGTCATGTTGTGTCTTATGTCATTGTGTCATCTCGTTGTGTCTTATGTCATTGTGTCATCTCGTTGTGTCTTATGTCATTGTGGCTCTTGTCATTGTGGCTTATGTCATGGTGGCTGATGTCATTATGGTTCGTGTCATTGTGGCCCCTGTCATTGTGTCTTATGTCATTGTGGCTCGTGTCATTGTGTTTTATGTCATTGTGGCTTACGTCATTGTGGCCCGTGTCATTGTGTCTTATGTCATTGTGGCTCATGTCGTTGTCTCATGTCATTGTGGCCCGTGTCATTGTGTCATGTCATTGTGGCTCATGTCATTTTGGCTCATGTCATTGTGGCCCGTGTCATTGTGGTTCATGTCATTATGTCTTGTGTCATTGTAGCCCGTGTCATTATGGCTCATGTCATTGTGGCACGTTCCACCAGTGTGTCGATGTTATATCCGTGTGCTATTCATCAATACTGAGCCAATGGCCAGACTTCTGGGGCAGACAGTGGGCAGTTCTGGGAAACTGGCGTTACTGTATATTTTGGGAATTGAACGCGTTGAGGTATCGTGTGTACAAATAAAACGTTTCTGTTTTTATAACATGTTTTTTAACGTATGAAGCTGTACAGCACCGTGTTTTTGAGTAAGTGTGATACATACATAACTCCTCTCTTTGCAAAAGATGACTAATGATTTTTCTACTAAACTACTACTAAACATGATGTGTAGTAGTTTTGCGCTTTCACGTAGGAATTTACTCGTCCAGAACCAGCCGACATAAGGGTCCTAGCTTGTATCATGGATGTATATACCACATACCAGGCATTCTCCCTGGCTTACAGTGCCTATAAATGAAACGATTTCTGAGGGACCCCAAGAAATGCAGGAGATAGCAAAGGCCTTGAGCGTTGTCTGAATGGTTATATCCTCTCGCGGAGTTAGGCCTGATATACACGGCATAAGACGCTCGATGTTCGAACACCGACGCCGATAAGCGCTGCATGTTATTGTTGTAACGCACCAAAGATCACATCAGAGAGCTTTCATTTTCTGGGAAATATGATGGGTCATTGCACGAGGGCGTGGGGTGGTCGCAACCACTCCTCGTGTCAGTGACAGGGGTGGTGGGAGCTTCCTTCTTCAAGATAATGCTTTTCTCAAGGGCGAACGGCTAAACGCGAGTCGGGGTGTGTCTAGCGTCTCTGGTGTCTTGGTCTGCCCTTCAGCGTCTCTCACGTCCACGCATATCTGGGTGTGTTTCGGTGTGCCCTGTGTGTGCCATCTTATATGTAGGTCCCCCGCCCACCCCCACCCCTGTTGTTTGCAATGAACACCCCATCATACATTTTTCAATGTATCAGAGAGTGGGCGAGAGGTAGAGATGAATATTCCAGTAAAAGTTGCGGAAATTTTGTGTCGCAGAAACTTTTAGATGTGTAGGGGTTTGTTTCGGACACAGTTTCCGAAACTTTGTAGATGTGTATTGGGGTTTAGGGGAGTAGCTCACGTATTACTCACGCAAAGCATTCGCTACGATTACCGATTTTATGAACGCTGACATGAACAGTTGACCGATGGAATGTCATAAAATATATGTCAAGGGATATCTATATATATAGATACATATAATATATAAACCGCAAAAGTGTGTCGCTTTTTTGACATTCCCTCGGTCAATCGTTCATGCTTGGGTCCATAAGATCGGTAATCGTAGCGAATATATATATATATATATACATATATATATAGATATATTACTTGTAGAATGTCATTTAGATAAGTTATTATTTGGTTTGTGTTGTAGGAACACGTCGAGACGTGTCCGGCCGCCAGGTTGGTCTGCCAGCACTGCCAGGAATCTGTGGCCAGAGACCAGGTCCGTGTCTCATACCGTGACAGTATCATAACATGGTGGTCAACATAGCATTATGTGACGCCCACCTTAACCCATGTGTGTACGAGACTAGTCAATGCATTCATCCATCCATTCCCTCTCCACCACCCATCTGTCCATCCATCCATCCACCCATCCATTCATCCATCCATATGTTGACTGCAATAATTTGCAGTGATTTCTATTATTAGCAACAGATATACGCGAGTAGTTAACTAGACGTTTCTGTGGTTCAGCCTATGCGCAAGAGATCCTCCCGCTGACGTTCAGGCGTTCAGCCGATTAGGCTGTGGTCCCTTCGCCCCAAGGTGTCACCGTAAAATCTTTGGGTTCTTTCGAACTTGTGCATCTGAAGTTTACAGCAGACATGGTAAAGGACCCTGTCAATTGACATGTCGGCAGAATGGGAAAGACGTGGGTGTGGCGGTATAGCAGGCCCACCACGTGCAACATGAGGATGTGTGGGGCATGGCACAAGGGGGTATTTACCTTTGGATAAGGTTTATCTGGATTAAGGCGTGACATCCCTGTTGTTAATCTGAACAACGCCCTTATCAAGCTCTTCAACGACCTCCTTTCATTGGCTTAGTCTTTTATCGCAGACCCTTCGGGTTGGCGTGGGGGTAGTATGAAGATGGGTGGAGGAGAGGGGGGTGAGTGGGGAGGAAGGTGCGAGAGGGAGGAGGGTGGGTGAGTGGGGAAGAGTGTAACCGCAGCCGGATGTTCTGCACTGGGCCCGTCTGCGGCCACATGTTTTGCCATGTCTCCTTCACGCATCGTCTTAACTGGTGAGGACGGCTGGGAAACTCCAAAAGGAAGGTTCATGAGGAAAGCTAGGAGGGCGGAGGGGGGGGGGGGGGGGCGGGGTGGTGAGGGGGAGGGGCGAGGGGCGTTTATTATTGATCAGTTCATTTTTAATAACGTGTTTTTGGTGTTGGAAACCTGATTCCGCTGAGAAGTTGGAAACCATAATGATTAGCGTAGACTTATCAGTCTTTTTTGCGAGCTATGGAGGGAGATGGGTGCCGTACATGCGAGCTAGGGGGGAGATGGGTGTCGTACATGCGAGCTAGGGGGGAGATAGGTGCCGTACATGCGAGCTAGGGGGGAGATGGGTGCCGTACATGCGAGCTAGGGGGGAGATAGGTGCCGTACATGCGAGCTAGGGGGGAGATGGGTGCCGTACATGCGAGGTAGGGGGGAGATGGGTGCCGTACATGCGAGCTAGGGGGGAGATGGGTGCCGTACATGCGAGCTAGGGGGGAGATGGGTGCCGTACATGCGAGCTAGGGGGGAGATGGGTGCCGGACTGCTACTGATTGCGCTGCCTCCTCGTTTATACAGATGCGGGACCATCTCATTGCGAGCTGCGCACATGTCAACATACCCTGTCCCTTTCGACCATTCGGTTGTGACAAAGTGGTAAGAATTCCATAGCCGTAGGTGAAAATGACTATCTTTATTATACTAGGAAACGCGATCGAAGTTATTATGTAAAAAATTAAAAAGTGTTTGATAAAATATATACGTTAGGCCTCTATATACATGTATTAATGTCGCTCGAACGAACAGTTGTATACCTGTATTGTATAATTTGCAATTATTTTGGTGCCTGGATGTTGGGTACTCCTGAAAGTTGGAAATATTTACTGGAATAAACCCTGTCAGCGTGCACGTCAACGAACGTTCCTACACCTGACACCTGTAGCCCGTTGTTTTGTTTATGGTATGATCTTAGAACTCTTATTGCCGTCTGTCGTTGTAGAATGTTCGCGATGAGATGAACCGACACTGTTGCCAGGCGACGAGGGATCACCTGGATCAGGTGACGCTGTCTCTGGTGTCGGACCCCTCTCCCGGCGTGCTGCGTCGTGCCCGGGACGCCTTTCTCTCGATCCAGTACAGCCTCGGGAGGCTGTCCGAGAGCCAGACCGCCCTCCTGGATCCCACCTCACTGCTAGATCCCGACCGAGCGGCCAGCATCCATCCGGGATTTTGTAGCTACGGGACACCGGAACCCGCTTCGGGGAAGAGGCCGAGTAACGCGGAGAGCGTGCGGCCGCCCATGCTGGGCTGGTTGACGAGCCAACAGAGGGGCAGTTTGGATGCCAACCTTCCCCGCCACTCGACGCCAGTCAGCGCGGCTGCCCGGCAGATGGGGTCGGCTCCTATATGCACCCCCGGCGCCGTGGCCTCCACCTCTAAGTCGGACGAAAACCCGGACGAGACGCCGCGAGACGACCGGCGAGATGTGGACAAACTGGGCCAGGCCCTGGTGAACAGCGACGCTGTCATCAAGGACCAAAACGTCCAGTTGAGTCATTGCCACCGCTTGCTGTGCGTCATGGAGGAGCAAATCAAGGACTTCGAGTGCCGCAACTGCAACGGGGTCTACATTTGGTGCATCAGGGACTTCCGCCAGAAGCAGCGGGAGGCTCAGGAAGGTAAAGTGACGGCCGTGCACAGTTCCGGATTCTACACGAGTTTCTATGGCTACAAGATGTGCCTGCGGGTCAATCCGAACGGCGTCGAATCGGGATTGGGCACTCATTTATCGCTCTTCATACACCTCATGCAAGGGGAGTATGACGAGCTGTTGGAATGGCCCTTTCGCGGCCGTATCACTTTGTCCATCATGGACCAACGACAACCGCGCGACCGGTCGCAGCACCTGACCGAAGTCCTGGCTGCTAAGCCCCACCTGGCGGCCTTTCAGCGACCCATCTCCCGCCGTAACCACAAGGGTTTCGGCTACATCGAGTTCGCGCAGCTCTCGCAGCTGAGCAGCGCCGCCTACGTGAAAAACGACACATTGTATATCAGAGCCACCGTGAAGGAGCCCGTGGATCGCATACCTGACCAGCTATGATACCACGCGCCTCCCGACAGACTCACACACGCTGTGTATATGTATTGATGTATGTATATCCATATGCACTGAGAGACCGAGCACATCTGTATACACATGTATACTTATATGTATAAACATGTATATATATATATATATCTAGAGAGTGAGAGAGATAGGTAAAGCATTCCCTCTAGGTTAAGTTAATGATGCGGTTGATTTCTCACCTTACACTTGTTATTTATACAATAAAACTAACACATACCCACAGGGTTGTGTATTATAATTCGTTTGTATAGCTGCGAAGTGTCTTCTTTGGATTGGTTGTATAGCTGTGAAGTTGCGTCTTTAGATTGGCTGTATAGCTGTGAAGTATCGTCTTTAGATTGGTTATATAGCTGTGAAGTGTCGTCTTTAGATTGGTTATATAGCTGTGAAGTGTCCTTTAAATTGGGTGTATAGCTGTGAAGTGTCGTCTTTAGATTGGTTATATAGCTGTGAAGTGTCTCCTTTAGATTAGTTGTATAGCTGTGAAGTGTCGTCTTTAGATTGGCTGTATAGCTGTGAAATATCGTCTTTAGATTGGTTATATAGCTGTGAAGTGTCGTCTTTAGATTGGTTATATAGCTGTGAAGTGTCCTTTAAATTGGTTGTATAGCTGTGAAGTGTCGTATCTAGATTGGTTGTATATCTGTGAAGTGTCGTCAACCAACACGAATGTATATCCTGGTAATTACCTACAAACATTGCCCGCTAGATCTAGTACTTGCGTTAGTCGAATAGAACACCTGAAATATTGATCTACCAAGACTTTCATAGCGTAGGCGTTATGTAGTACGACCAACTGCATTTGTAGAAAGCCTTACTTAAGTGTTACAACTATATTGTTCCAATATATATCTATCGAGGCGACAAATGCATTACTCAATGATGCGCAAAATGTAGAAACAAGCCAAAAGCGAAGCTCCGCTCGTCAGCATATTTAGTGCACCTTCCCAGCTTCCAGCTGTACCTTTCGCATTTCGTTATTTTGCCTCTTGTTTTGTTCAAACTTTTGTCATATACGTAGATAATATTATGCCATATATTCATAACATTATTGCACAGGGGAGATGTCCCCTTGTGTAGACCCATAAAGATGGTCTCTTAGGGGGTTTGAACCCTCTCCCTCGTGACGTCATCGGTTGATATTTGGTCTCGCACATTATTTGACTCATACGGCGTGTTCAGTTCATAAACAAAACCAGATGTGACAGACGATGACCACTATTGCAATGATGATGACGTCATCGGACGTGTGGAATTGCGTCTGGTAGAAGATGACGTCACTGGCGCGTAGAAGCGTATTGTGAGGGTGATGACGTCATCGAAAATTGTGAGGATGGTGACGTTATCGAGAATATTCTAAGGATGGTGACGTCGTGGGACGTATGATGTTTATGAAGGATAATTACGTCATCGGGCGTGCTTTTATTGTGTCTAACTTAACCTCCTCTCATGTACTAATCCAAAATAAACAGGTTGACCACGTGGTCTTCCCATATGTATTCCCATTGGTCGAGTCTCGTCCAATGGACACTAGTGTAAGGCCAGTTTATGTGGCCGAGTGCGCGTCCCGAACTGTCTGTCAGTGGTGTAAAGACCCTTAATGCTCAACTTTGACGGCGGTCTTCGTGTCGATGTCAAAGAGCTGGTCGGTTATTGGTGTCTCTGGTTATTTATTGCACGTCAAACCGACGTATGATGTTCATCCTAATACAAAGGAAAGCTTTATTCGTCCAGGACGGAGATTACTATGTTCTGTGCTGGTGGTTGTTGTAAATAACCTAGACAATATGAGGGATCCGCCGGAACAATTGCTTCAAACAATGTTATTACACTATCTGCATATTCAAGATATATTAACGTGCAAATCGAATGTTTTTACGACACACTGCTGCATCCGCGCGAGCCTTTTTCTGCACCCGCGCGAGCCTTTTTCTGCACCCACGCGAGCCTTTTTCTGCACCCACGCGAGCCTTTTTCTGC
This sequence comes from Arenicola marina, assembly GCA_964019135.1. Lineage (NCBI taxonomy): Eukaryota > Metazoa > Annelida > Polychaeta > Arenicolidae > Arenicola > Arenicola marina. The sequence goes on from OZ025261.1 coordinate 39,888,054, forward strand.
ACCCACGCGAGCCTTTTTCACAACACGCAGTAAATTAAGGCGGATGTCCACTGATAGTTGTGTTTCCCGGCATTTCCTCTGTATCTGTCCCCATTACGGCCATATTAGAAATGCGTTTTTCATCAGGACTGTACTGTATCCATCGCGAGTACATCATGCTTATACGTATATTGCTTTCAAGTTTCGCAAATTGAGTTTGTAAATGTACCAGCACACTCATATGTACCGCACTTTCCACTGAACTGATACCATGGGCCCATGGCCTGAAAGGTATGAAATAAACGTTTATTTATGTCCCGGCTGTGGTTCTAGGCTACTTATGTTCTGTAAAGATAGACGCCATGTTATACAGTTCAGCTGTCTGGTTTAAGGTGTGAGCTTCAAATGTTCCAAATCCACCTCGTGACCCGGGTCATAACAGTGATATGTTACTGGAAAGCCGTGTTGTTGTATAAGTTGTAATTCAAGCTATGCCCTACGAACGAGCGTCTGTCATTCAGAGTGCTGTGATATTGCGCAATGAGCTTTCCTGACATTTGTAGATATTTCGTGTTCAAGGTGTGACCGCTAAGCTGGCTTAGATCTAATGTTTATTGTACAAATTTCGTTGTATGTCAGAAGTCGAAGCATCTGATTTTACCATGGGCTATGTTAGATGGTTTTGAATGTACGTTTTACGTCTGAGTCTAGTTTAAAGATTAGATTTAGGTTAAGGTATGAAGCTACCAGATGTTTGTGTTCACATGTACGTTAATGAAGTCGTGTGCCTTACCTCGCAAAGCTGTCTGATCACGTGACATGTTGGTGTAACTCCAGTGCTGGGAGGGGAAGGCTTCACCCTGTATCATGGACTTGGGTGTTGACGGGGTTCTACGTCCTATTTGACTCGTTCCACCACCCTTCATACGACTATTAACGTAGCTTTATCTGGTGTAGTGGGTCTACAAATCCCTTTACTTTTACCCGACAATTTTTATTTTACCGGAGTAAAGCCACCGGGCGACAATGCAGTCCTTTATTCTATGACGTCATTCTCAACTCAGTTAAGATACAGGTCCGCGTGTTCCACGCTTAACCTTCAGCGTAAACCCGAGGTCACTCCTGATTCAGAACGGAGAACAACTCAGCAAATTCATTGAAATTCAACCTCGCTGATACTTTAGTTTATAGGGGAAGAAATCACACTATGACGTCAGTGCTTAACAATTAGTTAACTTGTATTCAATATTATGGTAATGCTAAATATTTTCGTTTGTGAGAAATTTAAACTGAAGAATTACAAACGCGCACCTATTTTATATAAAGTGTTGATTGCATCACGCGAGACGCTTGCCCGAGGACTGTCATGTGATATCCTACCCTTGTGGTCGATGTTCGTTATGGTACTACAGGTATTACGAAATATTGCTGTATTTACATATTTGTTGACTAGCTGTGGTTGTGCCGTGGACTGTTCGGCCCACGTTACGTTGGAGTACACAATAAATGCCTTGCGCAGGAACAGTTTGTGGAGCATATGAAGCGCCATGTCGCCAGCGTGCCAAAGAAACAAAGCTGAACTCAAGAACACCGACGGCGTAACAGCGACAATCAGACCGTAATCCTGACAACTAAGCAATGACCCCGTTAATGAAGCCCTGACCCGAACAATTAAACCATGACCCGGGGATGACCCAGTGATCCAGGCGATTAAACCATGATCCAGGCATGACAGTGATCCAGGCAATTAAACCATGACCCAGGCATGACCCAGTGATCCAGGCAATTAAACAACGACCCAGACAAACACCAAGGATGACCACGACAATGAGGCAGTGACCCAGACAAACAGTGATCCAGACAATTAAACCGTGACCCAGACAAACAGTGATCCAGACAATTAAACCGTGACCCAGACAATGAGGCGGTGTCTCAGGCAATTAAGCAATGACCCAGACAATCAAACAGTGACCGAGACAATTAGACCGAGACAATTAAAGTGATCCAGAAACAATGAAGCAGTGATCCAGGCAATTAAGCAATGACTCAGACCATGAATATAAAATGACCTGGCCAGTGTTTTGTTGGTGGGAGCGCCACGCACAGCCCCCAAGCCTCAATACAGATGATCCCCTCGACAGTACCCGCCCCACAATCCGCTCCGCCCCCGTCCATTATTTATAGTCACTTCGAAGTAGACGTTAACGCGAATTACCGAAGAATGAGTCAATTTTTGCCACAGATAAGCCACGTTTGGTCTATTTCAGGGGATGAACTATGACAAACGACGTTCAGTGTGACACCATTTTATAGGGTTAAGGGATGTTTAGAAATTAATGCTAGATTGATAAGGGAAGTTATGCAAATTGTATGATGACTTACCACCGGGATACCAAATGGACACCCATCCTTTTTATTCAGTGAGAAGTTACATTCGACTTCCTCGAAGCGACATTTTGATCGTGGTCGCTGAGGTCAGTTTTGGGTTTTACCAGATGTAACGAGGAGGAATGTCGGGGGGAGGGGGGGGGGCGGGGGCACATCCGCTTCCTATACGACATATGCATCAGATGGTGTCGATTTTGCCTTTTCGGGTGTAAAGGGGATAGGATTGGGGGGGGGGGGGAGACACTTCAAAAGTCTCAAGAAGGACGTGACGCGGAGCATGTATGCAGTTCATAAAATAGGATCACAAATAACGAATTCAATCTATTAAACTCGTCACCAGCTCGCGGGATTGTTCATTCATTCCTTCCCTGTCCTTTGTCACTGGCTCGTGAGATTGTTTATTCAATTCTCCCCTGTCCTTTGTCACTAGCTCGTGAGATTGTTCATTCAATTCTCCCCTGTCCTTTGTCACTAGCTCGTGAGGTTGTTCATTCATTTCTCCCCCGTCTTTGTCATTGGCTCGAGGGATTGTTCATTCATTTCTTCCCTGTCCTTTGTCACTAGCTCGTGAGATTGTTTATTCAATTCTCCCCTGTCCTTTGTCACTAGCTCGTGAGATTGTTCATTCAATTCTCCCCTGTCCTTTGTCACTAGCTCGTGAGATTGTGCATTCATTTCTTCCCTGTCCTTTGTCACTAGCTCGTGAGATTGTGCATTCAATTCTCCCCTGTCCTTTGTCACTAGCTCGTCAGATTGTGCATTCATTTCTTCCCTGTCCTTTGTCACTAGCTCGTGAGATTGTTCATTCATTTCTTCCCTGTCCTTTGTCACTAGCTCGTGAGATTGTTCATTCAATTCTCCCCTGTCCTTTGTCACTAGCTCGTGAGATTGTGCATTCAATTCTCCCCTGTCCTTTGTCACTAGCTCGTGAGATTGTGCATTCATTTCCTCCCTGTCCTTTGTCACTAGCTCGTGAGACTGTTCATTCATTTCTTCCCTGTCCTTTGTCACTAGCTCGTGAGATTGTTCATTCAATTCTCCCCTGTCCTTTGTCACTAGCTCGTGAGATTGCTCATTCAATTCTCCCCAGTTCTTTGTCACTGGCTTGTGGGATTGTTCATTCATTTTTTCCCTGCCTATTGTCACTACCTCGTGAGATTGTTAATTCAGTTACTCCATTGTCACTGGCTCGTGGGATTTTTCACTCATTTCTTATCTATCATTTGTCACTAGCTCCTGGGGTTGTTAATTGAATTATTTTCTGTCCTTTGTCACTACCTCTTGTGATTTTTCATTCATTTCTTCTCTGTCATTTGTCACTGGTTCGTGGGATTGTTCATTCATTTCTTCTGTCAATTGTCACTAGTTCGAGTGATTGTTCACTGATTTCCTCCCTGTCCATGGGATTGTTCATTTATTTCTTCCTTCTTTGTCACTGGCTCGTGGGATTGTTCTATTCATTCAATTTTGCCCTGTCCTTTGTCAATGTTTCTTGTGATTGTTCATTCGTTTCTTCCTCCTTTGTTACTTGTTCATGGGATTGTTCATTCGTGTCTTTCCTGTCCTTTGTTACTGGCTCGTGGGATTGTTCATTCGTTTCTTCCTTTGTCACCAGCTCATGGGATTGTTCATTCGTTTCTTCCTTCTTTGGCACTAGCTCGTGTGATCGTTCACATTTCTTTCCTGTCCTTTGTCACTACCTCTTGTGATTGTTCATTCATTTCTTCCGTAACTTGTTACTAGCTCATGGGATTGTTCATTCATTTCTTCCGTAACTTGTTACTAGCTCATGGGATTGTTCATTCATTTCTTCCGTCACTTGTCACTAGCTCATGGGATTGTTCATTTATTTCTTCCCTGTCCTTTGTCATAGGTTCGTGGGGTTCATTCATTCCTTGTCCTTTGTCACAGGTTCGTGGGATTGTTCTTTCATTTTTTATCCGTAATTTGTCCTTAGCTCGTGGGATTGTTAATTCTTTTCTTTTCTGCCCTTTGTCACTACCTCTTGTGATTGTTCAATCAGTTCTTCTCTGTCATTTGTCACTGGTTCGTGTGATTGTGCATTTATTTCCTCCCTGTCCTTTGTCACTGGTTTCTGTAATTGTTCATTCATTTTCCCCCTGTCCATGGGATTGTTCGCTCATTTCTTTCCTGTCCTTTGTCAATGGCTCGTGGGATTGTTCATTAATTTCCTCCCTATCCCTTGTCACCAGCTCGCGGGATTGTTCATTAATTTCTTCCCTGTCCTTTGGCACTAGTTCGTGAGATTATTCATTCATGTCTCCCTTGTCCTTTGTCACTAGCTCGTAAGGTTGTTCATTCAATTCTCCCCAGTCCTTTGTCACTGGCTTGTGGGATTGTTCATTCATTTGTTCCCTGCCTTTTGTCACTAGCTCGTGAGATTGTTCATTCAATTCTCCCCTGCATTGGTCACTACCTCGTGAGATTGTTCATTCAATTCTTCCTTTGTCACTGGCTCGTGGGATTTTTCACTCATTTCTTATCTATCATTTGTCACTAGCTCCTGGGGTTGTTAATTGAATTATTTTCTATCCTTTGTCACTACCTCTTGTGATTTTTCATTCATTTCTTCTCTGTCATTTGTCACTGGTTCGTGGGATTGTTCATTCATTTCTTCTGTCAATTGTCACTGGTTCGAGTGATTGTTCACTGATTTCCTCCCTGTCCATGGGATTGTTCATTTATTTCTTCCTTCTTTGTCACTGGCTCGTGGGATTGTTCTGTTCATTCAATTTTGCCCTGTCCTTTGTCAATGTTTCTTGTGATTGTTCATTCGTTTCTTCCTCCTTTGTTACTTGCTCATGGGACCCCCCTGTCCTTTGTTACTGGCTCGTGGGATTGTTCATTCGTTTCTTCCTTTGTCACCAGCTCATGGGATTGTTCATTCGTTTCTTCCTTCTTTGGCACTAGCTCGTGTGATTGTTCACATTTCTTTCCTATCCTTTGTCACTACCTCTTGTGATTGTTCATTCAGTTCTTCTCTGTCATTTGTCACTGGTTCGTGTGATTGTGCATTTATTTCCTCCCTATCCTTTGTCACTGGTTTGTATAATTGTTCATTCATTTCCCCCCTGTCCATGGGATTGTTCGCTTTTTTTTTCCTGTCCATTGTCCCTATCTCGTGGGATTGTTCATTCATTTCCCCCTGTCCATGGCATTGTTCATTCATTTCTTCCTCCTTTGTCACTCGTGGGATTGTTCATTCATTTCTTTCCTGTCCATTGTCACTTGCTCGTGGGATTGTGCACTCATTTCCTCAGTCCTTTTTTTGTCACTGGTGCGGGTGATTGTTCATTTATTTCTTGTCCTTTGTCACTAGCTCGTGAGATTGTTCATTCATTTCTTCCCTGTCCTTTGTCACTAGCTCGTGAGATTGTTCATTCAATTCTTTCCTGTCCATTGTCACTAGCTCGTAAGATTGTTCACTAATTTCCTCAGTTCTTTTTTTGTCACTGGTGCGTGTGATTCTTCATTTATTTCTTCTGTCCTTTGTCACTAGCTCGTGAGATTGTTCATTCATTTATTCCCCGTCTTTTGTCACTAGCTCATGAGATTGTTCATTCATTTCTTCCCTGTCCTGTGTCACAGGGTCATTTTGTCTTCTTTTCTTATTTCCTTGATCTCTGCGCAGTTTAATTTTTTTATTTTCATTACCTCACGGTCATTTACCATTTTCTACTTCCCTTATGAAGCGGTCGTTTTCCTTTCCTATTTCCTGGATCTCAGGGCAGTTTCACATTGCAATTTCCGTCATATCACGGTCCGCCAACATCATGTAGTCCGTTGGCGCTCAGTCAAATCATATATTACACACCTCACATTGTTTTTACAAAGATATATATTTATTAAGTACATCTTCCAGAGTACTGTGGCTTCGACTTTAACTGGGACAAAACAAGTCACGACGTTGAGCACATTCTGTACGCAACAAGGAGAATAAATATATATTAAAAGGCAAGAAGTGATATTTCTACAGTATGCAACTGCAAATGTGTCCTTGTATTACCGCATATATTAAAACTGGCAGCCACGTTCATGCTTTAATTATCCACTATTAAATACTCTCAATTCAAATAGTGACCGCTAACATTTATTTACATAGAGCAGTATATAACCAAGCTGGTATTATCTTGTAGTAAAAACTGTAAACACGATAGCAGCAGCAGCAGCAGCAGCAATACTGATGACCAGCGACCACGTCCCAGACGTAACCCAGGGCGCAGGCTCAGCGACCACGTGTCCCAGACGTAACCCAGGGCGCAGGCTCAGCGACCACGTGTCCCAGACGTAACCCAGGGCGCAGGCTCAGCGACCACGTGTCCCAGACGTAACCCAGGGCGCAGGCTCAGCGACCACGTGTCCCAGACGTAACCCAGGGCGCAGGCTCAGCGACCACGTGTCCCAGACGTAACCCAGGGCGCAGGCTCAGCGACCACGTGTCCCAGACGTAACCCAGGGCGCAGGCTCAGCGACCACGTGTCCCAGACGTAACCCAGGGCGCAGGCTCAGCGACCACGTGTCCCAGACGTAACCCAGGGCGCAGGCTCAGCGACCACGTGTCCCAGACGTAACCCAGGGCGCAGGCTCAGCGACCACGTGTCCCAGACGTAACCCAGGGCGCAGGCTCTCCCCAATAATCACTCACACGTGCACTAAAATTCCATCCACCAATCACATCAAGTATGCTACGATCATATAAACACAGTAAAAAGTAAAAAGTGTGCTGTATAAAATATACTCTCGACTTTCTAAAAGGACTAAACGCCCGCCAGGTAAACCATCAGCATAGTGTTGTGACAACTGAGACAAAGTGCGTTGTTAAGAGTTGGTCATGAATACACATTGAGCATTTTATAAAGCGTACCTTTCATTCAATATGTTAGGTCAATTGCAGCAGGTCCTCTTTAACTGTACATAAACTACATAGACAGCACCAAAAGGAGCGAGTTGCAGTGATATGTGGGTATTTGGGAGACGTTGGTAAATTGACAATGATGGGGGGGGGGGGGAGGGGGGCGAAGTAGAGACACTTCTCTTCTCAGAATCTGCATTCATTTCTCAATATATTGTAGATAAAGTAGTCATTAGCGAAAGCAGGCAATATGCTGCATCAATAACCAAATGAGTGAGCTACCAACGATTTCTTGCTTTAGTCTAATCGACGTCAATGTTAACCGAACATAATAAATATTCCAACCTGCACGTCTTTATGCACTCAGCCTTATCTTAGGACAGCTTATAATATGAAGTAAAAACATCGTCTATGCTCTACACAATTTCTTTAAAATGCAGCACAGGGTAAAAATACAAGTACATTTTCTGTTTTCTGGATGGACCAGACCAGCGAATAATAAGCTGGTATTCCATTCCCCTGCGTAGTAGTGGCGCTACCTATGAACACATTATAAATACATAATTACCTAAAGGTAGAAAACCAACCGATAAAAAAATAGACTAAAATGCTAGGATCCATCCATGCTTACAATACTAAGAAGTGTAGACTAAAATCCTAGGATCCATTTATGCTTACAATACTAAGAAGTGTAGACTAAAATGCTAGGATCCATCCATGCTTACAATACTAAGAAGTGTAGACTAAAATGCTAGCATCCATTCATGCTTACAAGACTAACAAGTGTCAGTGTAATACTCTGGCGCAGACATCGTTCACACAGAGCCCCTGAGGTTGCATGTGAGTGCAAAACGAACGCATCCTGGTTTGGCATCATAAATTCCATGCAGCGCTCTGTACACTATCGGTACAAGAAAAGTCCCTTTGTCGCTCACACGATAAACCCTCCACATTCTGGACAGGTTGATGTATATATATATATAGGCAAGAGATGTTTCCCACTCAGACGTCTTTCTCCGTGGTCGGGGTGTAGATCGGGGGCGCTTCACCCAGCCCCTCTTCCTCACGAGGCGGAGTCCCGAAGCGTCGCAGCTTCACGTCTTCCGGTTTAGTTAAGGGCGCCGTGGGCTTGGGACGGGCGCCATTTTGTGGCGTTCCGAGGCCGCCCGGCCGGCTGAGGAGCCAGGAGTCCCACAGTCCCGCGATGATCTCGTTCACCGTGATGTTGTTGGTGTTATGGCTGATGAGGCGCAGGATGAACACGCCGTCCTGTTTCAGGTAGTCCGTCACGAAGTCGAAGCTGAGCGCCTTTTCGGTTTCGCTCTCCTGCCGGTCGGTCAAGGCCAGATGGTTCTTCACGTAGCGATGGCGGTCATCACTGCACACGGCCCGCAGGAACCACGTGGCGAAGCTGAGAACGGACACGAAGAGAACCGCCACCATCCAAAACCAGAGGAAGAAGAACATCTTCTCCGTATAGAGATTCACCGGAAGTAGACATTGGACCGTGTATCGCTGCACGTTGCCAAGGCGGCGCACGTGCAGGTCGCACATGGTCACCCTGGGGAAGACGGTCTCGTTAATCCACGCTTGCTCGTTGATCGCGTTCTCGATGGCTTCCACGCCGTACAGATTAAAAGAAGTCTTCAATACGGAATTGAGGACAAACAGCTGGGCAAAGACATTGCCTACGTACAGCACCTTGACGAAGAAATACAAGATGATTAAGTAGTTGCCCAGCCGCTTGCCGCAGAAGCAACAGACGGTGGCCAGCATGTTTGAACAGGTTCCGCCCAGCCCGCTGCTCTGCCGGTGTCCCAGAAAGCGGTCCATCTGGTTGACGATCATCCTCAGCGTCTGCTCCCGTTTTCCCGTTTTGTCTGTACGCTGGAAGTTCTCGGCGGCGTCCAAGATGTTATCGGCGTCCACGCCAGCCTTGCTGTTGAAGGTACGCCACACTTGGCACGGGATGTAGAAGAAGAACGCCATCAGCAGGAAGATGAAGGGCATCCATTGGTAATAGATAAGCTCGTCCCTGAGGTGCGTCTCGTGTTCCTTGGGGATCTCTTCTTCCAGCGGAAGGACGTATGTGTTCTTCACCCAGCAGTAGCTGTTGGTGTACTTGGTGTGGCTGCCCGTGAAATCCTTGGGCACCCAGCAGGTGATGGGGCGACCCACGTACTGCTGCATGGTGGTGATCAGGGCGAACACCGCCAGCACCATCGTCGTGTAGCGGTGGGACAGCCGGTCCACGGCGTCGTCATCGTAACGGACGGTCTGGGGTACCTTGGCAACGACCGCTACGAGCCGCTCCATAGTGATGGAGGTGCGGGATGTGGCCTCAGCGACGTGTGGTACAGTCGATACGGATCAATCCAGCAACGTCTCCAGCACCTTCTGCAGGAACATGGAAAACATTGGTCATGTTAGCTCATTATGATCCTAACCCTAACCCTAGGTGTAAACATCGCCCGTGAGGCAACGAGTAGTGGCAGAGATATAACATCATGGAAGATTAAGTGGCCGACAAGTAGTCGCTGGGGCTTGTTTAGCTGAAAAGTAACGGGTACGAGGTTCATTAACAGGAAAAGTAACGTGGAGGAGGCTTGATCAGCTGAGAAGTAACATGGAGGGGGCTTGATTAGCTGAAAAGTAACGTGGAGGGGGCTTGATTAGCTGAGGAGTAACGTGGAGGAGGCTTGATTAGCTGAGAAGTAACGTGGAGGGGCTTAATTAGCTGAAAAGTAACGTGGAGGAGGCTTGATTAGCTGAGAAGTAACGTGGAGGGGCTTGATTAGCTAAGAAGTAACGTGGAGGAGGCTTGATTAGCTAAGAAATAACGTGGAGGGGGCTTGATTAGCTGAGAAGTAACGTGGAGGGGTTGATTAGCTGAGAAGTAACGTGGAGGGGCTTGATTAGCTGAGAAGTAACGTGGAGGAGGCTTGATTAGCTGAGAAGTAACATGGAGGAGGCTTGATTAGCTGAGAAGTAACGTGGATGGGGGTGGATTAGCTGAGAAGTAACGTGGAGGAGGCTTGATTAGCTGAGAAGTAACGTGGAGGGGGCTTGATTAGCTGAGAAGTAACGTGGAGGGGGCTTGATTAGCTGAGAAGTAACGTGGAGGGGGCTTGATGAGCTGAGAAGTAACGTGGAGGATTGATTAGCTGAGAAATAACGTGGAGGAGGCTTGATTAGCTGAGAAGTAACGTGGAGGGGGCTTGATTAGCTGAAAAGTAACGTGGAGGGGCTTGATTAGCTGAGAAGTAACGTGGAGGGGGCTTGATTAGCTGAGAAGTAACGTGGAGGGGGCTTGATTAGCTCAGGAGTAACGTGGAGGAGGCTTGATTAGCTTAGAAGTAACGTGGACGGGGCTTGATTAGCTGAAAAGTAACGTGGAGGGGTTGATTAGCTGAGAAGTAACGTGGAGGAGGCTTGATTAGCTGAGAAGTAACGTGGAGGAGGCTTGATTAGCTGAGGAATAACGTGGAGGAGGCTTGATTAGCTTAGAAGTAACGTGGAGGGGGCTTGATTAGCTGAAAAGTAACGTGGAGGGGCTTGATTAGCTGAGAAGTAACGTGGAGGAGGCTTGATTAGCTGAGAAGTAACGTGGAGGAGGCTTGATTAGCTGAGAAGTAACGTGGAGGGGGCTTGATTAACTGAGAAGTAACGTGGAGGGGGCTTGATTAGCTGAGAAGTAACGTGGAGGGGCTTGATTAGCTGAGAAGTAACGTGGAGGGGGCTTGATGAGCTGAGAAGTAACATGGAGGAGGCTTGATTAGCTGAGAAGTAACGTGGAGGAGGCTTGATTAGCTGAAAAGTAATGCGTACGGGGGCTTCACAAGAGTGAAGAAAACGAACTCATACAGCTAAATCACGCAGGTACAACGCTTCTCTCAGGTGGGGAACTTACGGCATATAAAAAAATACCATGAAAAGCCATGGTTTATTTAACTTGTGTCTTTTCGCAGCACAGCGGTAGGCCTACGCGGAAGTAGAGTAGCCAGGGACTCTTTGATATAGCTATATATATATAGGGGTCTGTTGAATCGCTCTCCAAACCGTCCAATGGGGAGGCAAGAGGAAGTAACACAACACAATATGGCAGTGGTCGTGGCAAACAGCGCTATGGTACAAGTGAGGTCAGATTGCGATGGTACGAATATGACCCGGGTAAGCAACAGCGATGTCCCCGGGAATCTGCATCCAGGCACCGCTGGCTGATACGGTATGTGTGTGGGGTTGAGGGGTGGGTGGGGGGGGCAGTGGGACATCGTGTCGAGCTTCGATGGTTGGTTCAGCTCGCGGGACGCAATTAAGCAAGGTACCAGCCAGGTAGGTGGGTGGCCGCGGAGTTTTACCACAGCTGCTTTCGAAAAGAGTTCCAGACTATGAATTGGCCAGGATGTGTGTTTTATGAAAATGGTGACAAACTCCTCGCGCCAGATGGCGGTGTCTCGCGATAGCGTTGCCAAATGGCTCACTAGATGGAAGCACCCTTCATCACTTTACTACGAATCGCCAAACTAGGAGGCACAACTTAATAATAGGTTATGGTTATGGTTTTCAGGTGGCTCTGACGATAGCGGCCCAGGATGGCCTTAATTTGGGTCACCTTCACCATGTGTTTTATTTAAAGTTTTTGATATATCTAGTTGTGATACATTTGTTATGGAAAGCTCCAGTTGTGTAACTGCGATTTTTTTTGTTATGCACGTGATGAATATAAACGAAAATAAACGAACATTGACTTGACTAGGGAGTGGGTCGAGTTGCTATAACTTTGTAACCAAAAATGACCCATGTGTGCCACTTCATATAGAGATGTGAAGTCTTCTGTACACTCGGCGTCCTTGCATTGATTGTGGGCAAACGATGTTCGGCGAGACATAAATGCAAGTTAGAATGATTTAAGGACGGCGACTTGTAGCCAAACAGTCGTCAGTAGGCTGACCGACCAATCAGACTCACTTGTCCCGGTATAAACCTGAACAGAGCAAACATCCAGGTGTAAGTACGGCGGGCAGAGGGGTGTGGGAGGGGGCGGGGCAGTGTGGGATGGGGCGGGGAGGTGTGGGATGGGGCGGGGCAGTGTGGGATGGGGCGGGAAGGTGTGGGATGGGGCGGGGAGGTGTGGGATGGGGCGGGGAGGTGTGGGATGGGGCGGGGAGGTGTGGGATGGGGCGGGGCAGTGTGGGAGGGGGCCGGGAGGTGTGGGAGGGGGCGGGCGGGGACGGGGTGAAAGGGGGCGGAGAGGCGGGAGGGGGTGGGGAGGTGTGGAAGGGGGGCGGGGAGGTGTGGGAGAGGGGCGTGTGGGGGCGGGAAGGTATGGAATGGGGGAGGTGTGAAATGGGGAAGTGTGTAATGGGGGAGGGGGAGTGGGGGAGGGAGGGGTGGAGTAGGGGAGAGGTGTGGAGTGGGGCAGGTGAGAGGGGGCGGGGATGTGTGGAGTGGGGGTGGAAGGCGTGGAGTGGGGGAGGGAGGCGTGGAGTGGGGGAGGGAGGCGTGGAGTGGGGGAGTGGGGGAGGGAGGGGTGGAGTAGGGGAGAGGTGTGGAGTGGGGCAGGTGAGAGGGGGCGGGGATGTGTGCAGTGGAGGAGGAAGGCGTGGAGTGGGGGAGGGAGGCGTGGAGTGGGGGAGGGAGGCGTGGAGTGGGGGAGTGGGGGAGGGAGGGGTGGAGTAGGGGAGAGGTGTGGAGTGGGGCAGGTGAGAGGGGGCGGGGATGTGTGCAGTGGAGGAGGAAGGCGTGGAGTGGGGGAGGGAGGCGTGGAGTGGGGGAGGGAGGCGTGGAGTGAGGGAGTGGGGGAGGGAGGGGTGGAGTAGGGGAGAGGTGTGGAGTGGGGCAGGTGAGAGGGGGCGGGGATGTGTGCAGTGGAGGAGGAAGGCGTGGAGTGGGGGAGGGAGGCGTGGAGTGGGGGAGGGAGGCGTGGATTGGGGGAGGGAGGCGTGGAGTGGGGGGAGGGAGGCGTGGATTGGCGAAGGGAGGCGTGGAGTGGGGGAGGGAGGCGTGGAGTGGGGTAGAGGCGTGGAGTGGGGCAGGTGTGAGAGGGGGCGGGATGTGTGGAGTGGGGGTGGAAGGCGTGGAGTGGGGGAGGGAGGCATGGATTGGCGAAGGGAGGCGTGGAGTGGGGGAGGGAGGCGTGGATTGGCGAAGGGAGGCGTGGAGTGGGGGAGTGGGGGAGGGAGACGTGGAGTGGGGGAGAGGTGTGGAGTGGGGCAGGTGAGAGGGGGCGGGGATGTGTGGAGTGGGGGAGGAAGGCGTGGAGTGGGGGAGTGAGTCGTGGGGTGGGGGAGGGAGGCTTGGAGTGGGGGAGAGAGGTGTCCAGTGGGGGAGGGAGGCTTGGAGTGGGGGAGACAGGTGTGGTGTGGGGCAGGTGTGAGGGGGCGGGGAGGTGAGGAGTGTGGTTTTGGGAAGCGTCGACAACATCAAAGGTACAGGCATGCACCCTTGAGTTGCATAAACACGATAGATGTATTCATTTATAAAATATGTTTCAGACCCAGTGCCTAGACTGTAATTAAACAAATACCTTCTTATCGGCGGCTTCATTCACAGCCACGTTTACTGTCTCGAAATATCGAATGTGTTAAAAAGTGGTTCAGGCGTCCTGAATATACAACTAACCATCGTGTGCGTTATCAGTGTGAACGTGTGTGTGTGCGCGGGCCTGTGGGAACAACACTTATATGTGTCATACATACGTGAGAGGTTCCAAAGGGGGGGGGGGGATGGGGCGGGGAGGTGTGGGATGGGGCGGGGCAGTGTGGGATGGGGCGGGGGGGGGTGGGATGGGGCGGGAGGTGTGGGATGGGGCGGGGCAGTGTGGGATGGGGCGGGGAGGTGTGGGATGGGGCGGGGAGGTGTGGGAGGGGGCCGGGAGGTGTGGGAGGGGGCGGGCGGGACGGGGTGAAAGGGGGCGGAGAGGCGGGAGGGGGTGGGGAGGTGTGGAAGGGGGGCGGGGAGGTGTGGGAGAGGGGCGTGTGGGGGCGGGAAGGTATGGAATGGGGGAGGTGTGAAATGGGGAAGTGTGTAATGGGGGAGGGGGAGTGGGGGAGGGAGGCGTGGAGTGGGGGAGAGGTGTGGAGTGGGGCAGGTGAGAAAGGGCGGGGATGTGTGCAGTGGAGGAGGAAGGCGTGCAGTGGAGGAGGAAGGCGTGGAGTGGGGGAGGGAGGCGTGGAGTGGGGGAGGGAGGCGTGGAGTGGGGGAGGGAGGCGTGGATTGGGGGAGGGAGGCGTGGAGTGGGGGAGGGAGGCGTGGAGTGGGGGAGGGAGGCGTGGAGTGGGGGAGGGAGGCGTGGATTGGGGGAGGGAGGCGTGGAGTGGGGGGAGGGAGGCGTGGATTGGCGAAGGGAGGCGTGGAGTGGGGGAGGGAGGCGTGGAGTGGGGTAGAGGCGTGGAGTGGGGCAGGTGTGAGAGGGGGCGGGGATGTGTGCAGTGGGGGTGGAAGGCGTGGAGTGGGGGAGGGAGGCGTGGATTGGCGAAGGGAGGCGTGGAGTGGGGGAGGGAGGCGTGGATTGGCGAAGGGAGGCGTGGAGTGGGGGAGGGAGACGTGGAGTGGGGGAGAGATGTGGAGTGGGGCAGGTGAGAGGGGGCGGGGATGTGTGGAGTGGGGGAGGAAGGCGTGGAGTGGGGGAGTGAGTCGTGGGGTGGGGGAGGGAGGCTTGGAGTGGGGGAGAGAGGTGTCCAGTGGGGGAGGGAGGCTTGGAGTTGGGGAGACAGGTGTGGTGTGGGGCAGGTGAGAGGGGGCGGGGAGGTGAGGAGTGTGGTTTTGGGAAGCGTCGACAACATCAAAGGTACAGGCATGCACCCTTGAGTTGCATAAACACGATAGATGTATTCATTTATAAAATATGTTTCAGACCCTGTGCCTTGACTGTAATTAAACAAATACCTTCTTATCGGCGGCTTCATTCACAGCCACGTTTACTGTCTCGAAATATCGAGTGTGTTAAAAAGTGGTTCAGGCGTCCTGAATATACAACTAACCATCGTGTGCGTTATCGGTGTGAACGTGTGTGTGTGTGCGCGGGCCTGTGGGAACAACACTTATATGTGTCATACATACGTGAGAGGTTCCAGGGGGGGGGGGGGGGGGGCAAGAGGGTGTCGTGTTCCCAGATCACGAAGAATAAATTTCTTTATTCCCAAGTCACGATGAATTAAAAGATACACGATACTAAATTGATGATTTCCCAATTCATGGTTATTTAATATTAAAATTGTCAGTTCACGATAAATGAAAATCCTTGATCA